>APFE031100391.1:54666-97448 GCA_000404065.3 Pinus taeda
TTGGATGGTCAGCATGTTCCAGATTTTCACCTCCAGGATGGCCTGTTATGCCACCTGTGTCACCTTTGTGTTCCTTCAAGCGAGCGTGCCAAGATGATTTGGGAAGCACACTACAGTCGGGCTGTTGGGCATTTTCGGGTCGAAAAAACGGTGGCAGTACTGCAGAAGTATTTCTATTGGCCGAATCTTCGACAGGATGTGGGGAAGTACATCAGGTCATGCACTGCCTGCGCCATTGCCAAACCGACCATCAAGAAGAAAGGCCTCTATACCCCACTGCCTACCCCTAATCAGCCTTGGGAATCCATCTCCATGGATTACATGTCAGGCCTTCCTTCCACTAAGCATGGAAATGACTGTGTTTTTGTGGTCATCGACAGGTTCTTAAAGATGGCCATTATGATGGCTTGCAAGAAGAATATCACAGCAGAAGCCACTGCTAAACTCTTCTTCGAACGAGTGTGGGTGCACTTTGGGATCCCACAGTCTATCATCTCAGATTGGGACAGTCGGTTTCTCAGCACATTTTGGTCGAGTCTCTAGTCAATGCTGGACACCAAACTCACAAAGTCCACAGCCTTCCATCCTCAAGCTGATGGCCAGACAGAGGTTGTCAATAGGATGATAGTGCAGATTTTGTGCATGTATAACTCAAAGCATCCACGCACATGGGACGAGATCCTCCTCTATGTTCAGCATAGCTACAACCGAGCTCTTCACAGCTCCACTGGCCATAGCCCTTTTCAGGTGGGTTTGGGATTCCAGCCACTATGCCCCATTGATGTGGCCATGCCACTTGCATCTACTCACATGAATTCAGCTCATGTCCAGTCCGAAACAGATAAGGCCACCAACTTCATTGAGCACATCCAACATATTCGCCAGCAGGTCCATGACATTCTTGAGAAATCAAATGCCAAGTACAAGCAGCGGCATGATCAACATCGGGTGCCACACAAGTTTCAGGTGGGCAACAAAGTCTGGTTGCATTTGCAAAAGGAACGCCTTACTGGAGCCTATCAAAAATTGAGACCACTCCGATATGGTCCTTACACCATTACTAAGGCTATGGGAGACAATGCATTCGAGCTCCACATTCCCCCATTCCTTGGCCTGCACCCAGTGTTCAATGTGGACCGCCTTCGGCCATACTTTCCACCATTGCTAGACACATCCGGCATTGCAGAACAGCTCCAACCCACAGAATTAAATCCGGATTGAATGGAACAAGCTGCAACTGATCGGATCATGGACACATAGATCAAGAACACTCGCCAATAGAATATCCAACTGTATCGAGTTGTCAAAGCAGGCCAACTCCTTCAGCAGGGCAAGTGGTTCACCAGGGAACAGGTTCAGCAGAAGTTTCCTCATCTCATGGAGGAGCTCAACGCAATGGGGACCATTGCTTCCTAAGGGGGGAGGAATGATCTAGGTGGATATTGGTGGCCACCTGCCAAGTCCACCTCGACCCCCACCATTGTCTTTCTCAGCATTTTCAGTTTCCTTGATTGTAGCACAACTTACTATTTTTAGCAGTTTTTCGGGTCCTGAACTTCCGGAGCCGTTTTGAGGCCCTAAACGACGTTTTTTGGGGAATCCGGGGGTAGCATGGGTCCATACAATGGACCGATGTTGCCCGTTCCAACAATGATAGTGCTCGAATAGATCTTTCTAATGAGCTATTCTACGTGTCAAACGGAGATCATATGCTAAAGTTACGACCCCAGGAAGTTGATGTACCAACTTACCCCCAAACGGGGCCCACAGTTTGGAGTTTCATCTCCTAGGGTTAGGTTTTGGAATGTGAAGGGTTTTTTTTCCATTGTTTCTCAACAATAAATAGGCCTTCGAGCCTCATTGTAACACAGTTCAGAGGCATGTAGCCATCACATCTCTTCTCAGAGATAAGCTACCATCACCCTAGCTAGTTTATTTCCATTTCTGATTGTAAGCATATTTTAGTATTTTCCATTAATGAAATGAAGTATTATTTCCGCTGCATATTGGTGTATATGGTTATCTCGGTAATTTTTTGCGTTCCTGGTTAAATCCGGATCAGCCAATGAGGTCCAATTATAGAATACATTCATCATTGCCAAAACCTAAGTCTTGAGGTAAAGAATATTTCATAGGAGACTTTGTTGGATCTCTTCATGAGCACTTCAAAGGAGAGAATCCAACATGAGGTGTATCTCTTGGAACCTAAATCCAAGAAGGAATGCCCCTTGCCTTTGAAAGTATCCAACTTAAAGGAATTAACTTATTCAAACCCATTTATGCAAAAGAAATGTTGGTCATACTACATGTAGTTAAGAAATGATGCCCTTAGAGACTTTAAAATAAAAACATAATATGATAATTTGAAGTACTTCTTGGACCAATGATTATATTTAGAAGAGAAACAAAAATCGGTTACAAAGATGCTAACTTATGAATTTGAAATTATCTACAAAAGTAAAAACATAATATGGTTGTATAAGCACTTTCAAGGAAAGAAGGAGAAACAAAGGGTTTACTATGCACTAATTATATTCTACAATTTCATTGGGTGGAAGAAGCAAGGATATAATGGAAGCAAGATCATACTATATGCAAGATCATTAAAAGACTACAAGAGGACCCAAGTGCGTTAGATAAATTTGTGTGAAAGAATGATTTGCTTTGGTATCAAGATTGCTTATATTTATATAAGAATTTCCAACTCAAACAAAAGGTCCTTTTGTAATTGCACACTTCTCCTATAGGAGGACATTCAAGGTTCTTGAAAACTTACTATAAGATCAAGAAGGATTTCTTAAGGAAGGTTTTAAAACTAATGTTCAAAAGTTTATTGTTAAATCCATGGTCTACCAATAGAATAAGGGAGATATAATCAAGATCTTAGGTCTCCTACAAGCATTACCTATACCAAGTCAATGTTGGGAACAAGTTTCAGTGGATTTTATTATAAGTTTACTCAAATATAAAGGAAATAATGTCATCATGGTAGTAGTGGATCAATTGAAAAAGTACGCCCATTTTTTGTCTCTTTCTCATCCTTTTAAATCAAATATAATAGTTGCTTCATTTATGGAAATAATTCAAAATCTACATGGAATTCCCAAAATCTACTTGATTTCCATTGATTCCAGGAGGGGTTGCGAGATGTTCATGTAGACACAGATCTGGGCATATGAGGGAAACCATCGGTCTTTTGTGATCTCAGACACTTGGAAAAAATCTTTGACGGAGTTGCCGATGGACTCCAGAATATCCATTTCCCAAAAGTCCTCTAGTAGAGAGTATAGTCAGACCTAGATGGGGGCAGCTAGAAATTGTTCCTTCTTCCGATTGTATCAGGGTTCGTAGTGCTGCATGAACAACCCAACATTTAAAATAAGATAGGGTCCATTGTCTAGAATGTTTTTTCGATCTTCCATATCTTCAAAGGTCACTGTGAAAAAACCCTTAGCTCGAAGACGTAGGTCAAATGGGGCTTTTGGCTCCCATTTGGGTTGGATCCATCTAAGAATATTCATTTCTCTTAGCCATATTCCATGAATTAGTAGATTATTGCATGATCCTGCATTAACTGGCAGTATTATTCTATGCGATGGCTAGGAATCACCACTCTTAGGTTCTTTGTTACTTTTGGGAGGCATTGACCCCACATGGGAGATTGGCATTGAGCGCACAGGGCTAGCGTTTTAGGGTTCTTTCCTTTATGCTAGCGGGGATTGGAAGATGGATCAGTGGGAGGTCGGTGTGCACTAGTAAGTACTGATTTAAATGAGGGGCTTAATCCCCCTCCTCTGGGAATACCTGACATGTTCCCGCTCAACTTGAGGATGGTGTCAGGGCACATGAGCTATTGCGTGATCAAGAGGAGGAACCTAATGTGTGAGATCAAGTGGCTTGAAACCCTAGTGCTGTTAGAATCCTTGCATAGCTTAGCATAAATATAGAGAATATAATATTTAATATAAAATATTTAATAATTATCTAAAAATTGTAGGTTTTTTTTTCGCAGGAAAGATCCAATGACTAAGTAAGAGTTAAGACATCCCGTATTGACCAAGGATGGAGTGGAAACTCCCTGGGCTTGACTACTCCTTGAGCCTAATCAATACAAACTAAAGCATGCCTATGAAGACTTGAATATGGGTGGATGAGATGGAAATCCACAATGCCAACCACTTGAGCTAAGAATTTGATGAGCCCTAGTATTGGAACAATAATGTTTCAACTCCCAAGGCTACCAACTTAAATTATCAACCTAGGGTTCATACAAACTTAAGAGGCGTCGACACTATATGTGCATCATAAAATGTGTCCTTATTTTGTTGATCTCATGTAATGGAGTGAATATCATGAAATCAAACAATAGCCTAATTGAAAAATATAAAAGTTGCATTGAAAAGAAATTAATCATATGCAAGAACAAAAAATTGTAATTGAAATCCTATGAGTATGAATTCAAAGAAATAATCCTAATATACTTTGTAAAAAGGCAATTCCTAAGTGGTTTTTATTATTTATCAATCATGGATTTAGAGCCTAGGGGTCATTATTCAAGCCTAAGGGACATAAACGAAACTTTTGGAGCAGATCTAGTCAAGTTTACATGTGCTACAGGAGGTGTTATAGGAGGCCCTGTTTTTCTACAAGAGGAGATAAACTATTGAATGCCCAAGTAAATCAAATGAAAATGGGATGGGAAAATTTTCATTATGAATTAGGATGTCTTAGGACTCGATTTCAAGTGGAATCACTCAAAAATACCCCTGTTAACACTTGTAAAAAATAGCTGAAAATTACTACTATACAAACTGGAAATTCAAGAACTAGTGAGCTAGTTAACCTGCCAAATTCCTAACCCAATCAAGTGAAAATTCTGTGGTGTGATTTTTTTTTATTAAATTGAATTTTTTTTTGAACCAATGCAAGTGTAATCGACTCAAATTAATCTCAATAACATGTTCTAAAAAATAGCAGAAAATTACTACTATTTTGCTATAAGAGACTTCCATAAATTCTAGATTTGTGAACTAGTAAACCAATCCAAGTAGCTTAATGATGAATATGAATTTCAAAGTTATTATAAGGATGCATCATGCTTGTGAATCCGTAAATAAACTACAAAAAAACTCACTTCAATCATTAACCAATGTAACCTACAACAAAAAAAAACATGAATAGTAAATGCAGAAATAAGAGATCCAAGTGAGGAAGACATTTAAAGGAAATAAAGAAATTGTACAAGAGGTATCTAAGGCTCCTGGGATGTCCAAGCCCAAGGAAACTCAGTCCTATGAATAAAACTAATCTTTAAAAGCTAAAAATGGCATAAAACTTCATTATTTGAATCAATCCAAGTACATCAATGCTAGAAATGAAAGTGGAGCTCCTAAATAACAAGTTTTCTCCACAATAAGGCTAAGAAATATATGCCCCTAGAGGCCAATTCTAATTGATACTTATACAAATTGATGAGGAAGAATTCTCCTTGAAAGGAGGAAGATTTCCTCTCCAAAATACCTCAAATAGTGGATCTGGTTCCCAACACTAGGAATCTGCATTAAATGATAGGGAATACATTCCTAGATTTTCTCAATCATTTGTAGCTCCAAAATTTGTCACTAATTTCATGATATTTTGTTCATTTATTATCCAAACTTGATCCTCCTATAGTAGGGAGCAAGTCCCTAGATTATCACATCCTCCAAATCTTCATAATTTGCCCAATATTCTCACAATATTCTACAATTAAATAATATTAGGCACAAATATGTAATTATCTCTAAACCTTTCTAATGAACATATTAAAGATAAAAATATGTCATCTAATTCAAAAAAGAGAGGTTTAATGTGCTTAAGGATGGTCATATGGGCCTTAATTTATATCTAATTTAGAGGTTTTAACCTTATACAATTAGTTGTTGCAAAGAGATCCTTAATTAAAATAAACCAACCTAGATCCATCTTAACTCTAGATTTATCAAGCGCAATGAGGGATCAAATCTGTCAAGGTGCAAACCCTTTCTCAAGTTTTTCATGCAAAAAAGGAAGTTTACACCATGATAGATTTGATCCCTCTTGGCGTTTGAAAGATCAAGAGTTAAGATGGATCTAGGCCGGTTTAATTAATCATATATGTGGACGACCTCAAACTGATATACTATATCCTTGATAAAAATGAAAGCAATGAGTGACTTGGTATTTTAGGTTATCGGTTCAGTTTATATTATGTAGATCACTAAACAAATATAGGTTAATACTTTGAAGGAATGTATTTTTGTTTTGACTCCTAGAGTTTTGTAGGAGTTTGCAATTTGCATAGAGAAATATATCATCTATAATTTTGGTAGGTTTAGTATTATATTTCTATTTTATACTTTGATGGAATTAGTTTTATATTTTTAGAAGGAGAGAATGGATTTAATTATATACTTTGAGGAGATGTATATATAGTATGAATAAAATATTTTGGTGTAAGATTAAAGATTGAATGCAATATTTTTTAACATTAGTAGAAATTATATTTCTGTTACAACTAAAAGAGTATTATGTCACATTAAGATTGAAGGGAAGATTTTTTTTACTTTAGGAAAATTTTCTTCTATTTAGATTAAAGGAATGTATTTATGTTTGGACTCATGGATTTATAATAAAATTTGGAGAACAATAGAAATCCCAAAAAATCAAATACAAGATTTAGTTAATAATCAAATATGTAGAAATTCTCCTTGTAGATCACTTGATAATGAAATATACTAAAGAAAAATACTTGATCTACTTCTACAAAAAAACTGGAGGAAGCTTAATCGATTTTGAGCAAGATTAAATAGAACACATATAACAGATGAAGAAGAAACAATCACACATGAACACAAAAGAATACTCTGGGGAAAGCCTTAGCTTAAAACCTCGATCTTTGTATTATCATACAAGTGGAAATATCTCTGGATTACAGAAAGATTTAGCTCACAAGCTATCCAGCTCTCAGTGCAATCCCTCAATGCTGGTCATAGACTGAATAAACACAACATATGCCTTCCTCCAGTCCTCCAAGCCTCCTATTTCCTTGCACAGTTTCTCTTGGGTCCTTTGGCTGCCACCTGTGTGAAATCACCTCTCACACAACTCACCAAACTCAGAAGTAACTGCGCAATCTCCATGGAATGAATTCCTTCTGCATGCAAGAGATATCCTCAATGGAATATTCTTGCAATTGATAGTACACTGTCCCATAATTTGATCTCAACTGGGTCTCTGACTAAACTGACATGCATGAGTTATTTGTGAGAGAATATTCAGTTATCTAAAGTACACTAGTTACATGCATGCATACATTAACTAAATAAACTCACAATTATTTCCACAAACTGTTGGAACTAATCTAACTAGACTTAACTCAGTTAACTGAGCTAACTAATTACAACTCAAAGTACAACTCATCCTGATCTCCTTAATTAAGGGATAACTTCCTCAATCAAAGGGAAAACTATTGCATGTATTCACATAGACTTCATGTTTGATTTTCTCCAACTAATTAATCAAGCTGAATTAATTAATTATTTTTCAAACAGTTGCTGAGATCAAATTCGAATTTTAATTCTCAATTTTAGTTCAGGGACTAACTAAAATTAGAATGTATCCCAAAATTCTATTTTTAGCACTTCTATATTTAACATTTCTTTTTGCTATTTTCAACACTCCCTCTCAACAAGAAAGGGATTATTTGTCGCCCCAATCCTATCTCTATGGAACTCGAATTTGCATTTTGAAAATGCCTTAGTCAAAATATCTGCATCCTACTCCTCGGTTGAAACATACAACAACAACATGATCCTCTTCACCACACAGTCTCGAAGATGATGATACCGGATATCGATGTGCTTAGACCCATCATGAAATACTAGATTCTTAGAGAGTTTGATACAACTCTGATTATTGCAATAGATCACAGTTGGATCCATCCCCTGACCAAACATTCCAACTAGAATTTTCCGCATCCAAATGGCCTCACATGTTGCCTAACTGGTGGCCATGTATTCAGCCTCTGTTGAGCTAAGTGCAACTGACCTCTGTTTCTTGCTGTACCAGGAAACTATAATTGAACTAAGGTTGAAAATTCCTCCTGAAGTGCTCTTTCGATTTGATGGTCTCCCCAACCAATCTGCATCTATGAAGCCCTGAATCTTCACTCCCTCTGTCCATTTGTACCATAATTCATACTGAGATGTGCCTCTGAGGTATCTCAGCACATGCTTTGCTGCCTTCCAAAACAACTTGGTAGGCTGAACCATAGCTTGACTCAGCTAGTTCACTGCAAAACACAAATCTGGTTGTGTGTTCACTAAATACATCAATGAACCCACAAGTTGCCAATAAACAATAGCAACTACTACCTCACCTGAAGCAGTATCCTCCTTCCTCCAGTTACCTGCTAGAGGAATCTACATGGGATTGCACTTCTCCGTGTGGAATCACCTGAGTATCTCATTGGCATACTTTCCTTGAGACACAAACACTTCCCCATCCTTCTACCACACTTCCATGCCTAGAAAGTAGTGCATGAGACCCATGTATTTCATCTCGAACTCTCTTGCAAGGTCCTCCTTGCAAGACTTGATCAATTGATCATCACCTATAAATAATAGATCATCAACATAAAGAACAATGATCAATGACTTACCTTCTACCGTGATGTGGTAAAGGTTCACATCTGCTTCACTCTTTGTGAAGCCTAACCTGATGAAATAGTTGTCAATCCTGGTGTACTAAGCACAAGGTGCTTGCTTCAACCCATACAAATATCTCTTGAGTCACACACATGCGACTCATGATCAAAGGTCTCAAATCCTTTCGGCTACTCTATGTACACCTATTCCTCAATCTTGCCATTAAGGAATGTAGTCTTCACATCCATCTGATGGATCTTCCAACCCATCTGTGCTGATAGTGCCAACATCAATATGATAGATGAGTACCTTGCTACAGGAGAAAAAGTCTCATCATAGTTGATCCCCTCGACCTGTGAGAATCCACAGGCAACAAACCTTGCCTTATGTTTTCCACACTCCCATCAGCTGCTTTCTTTACCTTGTAAAGCCATCGGGAACTCACCACTGACTTGTCCTCCGATCTTGAGACAACATCCCAAACACTATTCCGAACTATGGAGTGGTACTCCTCCACCATAGCATCAACCCAGACTGGTTGTTGCACTGCTTCCTTGAAGGAAGATGGTTCGGTCTCTACACACTCCCCAACTAGGGCCATGTAACCAGTGTACCACTCGATTTATCTCCTCTATCTAAGCTGAGAGGATGGCTATCCCACATTCTCTCTCTCATCCATCATCAATCTATCAGCTTCCCTTGATCATTTTCACCCATCTCTTGAAGACTCTGCATGAGTGGATGTCTCCACTCTTGGATCTTCTGCATGCGGTTGCTTTGCATCAGTTTGAGGCTCCTCCTCCTTTGGAACCAAAAGTTCCTCTTCTACATGTAACTTGAGCTCCCTCTCAAGGGACACTCACATGGCTTTCTACTTGTCGAACTTCAGATCTCTGCGTACCACTATCCTTTGATTGGTAGGCAAGAACACTCAATAGTTGTGGGTTGTATCAGTGTATCCCACAAGTATCCCCAACTCAGCTGTTGGCTCTAGCTTCTTCTAGGCATCTTTGGTCACATGGAAATAAATTGATGATCCAAATATCCTAAAGTGACTCACATCTGGTCTCTTTCCGGAGAAGGCCTCCACTAGTGTCTTCATCCCCAGTATACGATGCAGGCTTTTATTATGCAAGTATACTACTGTATTGCATGCCTCAACCCACAAATGAAGTGGTAGGCCTTGGTCATGCAGCATCGCTCGAGCTGCTCCCACAATCGTTTTGTTCTTTCTTTCGACCACCCCATTTTGCTGTGGGTTATGAGGTGTCGTCAACTCCCGTTTAATTCCTTCTGCTACACAGAAGTCCTTAAACTATTGGGAGACATACTCTCCACCATTGTTGCTTTGCAAGGCCCTTATTTTCTTTCCAGATTCTTTCTCAACCAAGGCTTTGAACTCACAAAACCTTGAGAAGGTTTGATCCTTCTTCTGCATGAAGTAGATTCAACATCTATGAGAAAAATCATCAATAAAAAAACATAGTACCTTTTTTAGCGGTGGAGGCTGTCGAGAATGGTCCACACACATCTGTATGAACTCACTCCAGGATTGCTCCAACTCGATTGTCTCGATCCTGAAGGAATATTTTTCATACTTCCCCAAGGTAAAACTTTTGCATGTGTCCATTTGCTCTAGTTTTCCCTTGGGAAGTCCAGTAGAAATCTGCTGCATGATCTTCAAGGCCCCATGGTGCAAGTGGCCCAATCTTCTATGCCATAGCTCACTAATATCTTGGCTCTACACCAACTTTGTTTTGGAACTCAATGCACCACAGTCATCCACCTCCAGCTTGTAGAGATTATTTACTCGAATCCCAATCCGCTTGGTCTGTCCAGGGCCGATATGCCTCAGGAATGCCTTTCCTTTACTAAAGACTACATTATAGCCTTTGTCTTCCAACATAGTGATGGACACAAGATTCTTCTTTAGACCAGGCACATACTTTACATCAGTCAGGGTGAGAGGATCTCCATGCTCCCTTTGAAACATAACCGTACTGTCACCTAAAACACGGTACTTTCCATCATCGCCTGTCTCTATGCGCATTTGGAGGTCCTTCTCCTCCAAGGTGCTTAATAGACTCTTGTCGCTGGTCATGTGGAATGAGGCTCCACTGTCTAAGTACCAAATACAACCCACCATCGATGAAACCATGCATGCGATGAGGGTGGAATCCAATTCAAACTGTGAGGCCAGTGCCTCACCATCTGATCCCTTCAAGGATCCCTTCTTGGATTTCTTCTATGGATAATTTGTAGCATAATGGACCACCTCATGACAATGAAAGCATCACACTTTCGATTTGTCAATCTATTCCCACCATGGGAAGAAATTGATTTGGAATGGGAAGCCTTCCCCTTCCCTTTCCTTGCCTTACTTGCTAAGGCTATATTTTCTTCATCATCTTGCTTTGATGAAGATCCATCTCTGGTGCTTCTCCTTATCTCCTCCTGCATCAGATTTGACCAAAGTCATTCCTAATCTGGCAGTTACTCTCTTCCATTTACCGAATCTTGGTAGCTATTCCAACTCTTAGGAATACCGAGGAGAGCAAGACTCACCACGTCATCATCAATTGTCGTGATTCCTACACTTCCAAGCTCATCCTTGCAGGTGGTGATCTTGTTCAGATATGTAGAGATCGTGTCACCCTTTTCACACTTGATTTTCCAAAGCTTATCTTTCAGTGCCAGCTTCCTTTGATCGCTGTTGTTCTGATATAGATCCTTGAATGTGTTCCAAATTGAAACTGTGTCTCCTTTCCATGGAGACTCGAGACAATGTGGTCTCGAACTCCCTCTAGAAGAATCCTCCTCGCTCTAGCCACACATTTCTTCCATTTCACCAATTATTGGGCATTAGCAGCTACTGGCTTGGGGAATTCTTGATCAATGAAGTCCTCCAAACCGTTATCCTCTAATACCAATTCCATGCAATCCTTCCAGGCTATATAATTCAAGCTGCCATCCAGGGCATACTCGAGTCTCAAACCGTTGAACGCCATTGGTGAAAGTTGAGATGTGATAAGAATTTGATTTCTATAATCAGGAACTTCAAACTTATCCCTTCTCCCTTCTTTGTATACTGTTCTTCACCCTTTGCTCTGATACCATGTAGAAATTCTCATTGTAGATCACCTGATAATGCAATATACTAAAGCAAAATACTTGATCTACTTCTACAAACAAGCTTGTAGAAGCTTAATCGATTTTGAGCAAGATCAAATATAACACATATAACAGATGAAGAAGAAACAATCACACACGAACACAGAAGAATACTCTGGGGAAAGCCTTAGCTAAAAACCCTGATCTTTGTATTATCATACAAGTGGAAATATCTCTGGATTACACAAAACATATGCTCACAAGCTATCTAGCTCTCAGTACAATCCCTCAATGTTGCTCATAGACTGAATAAACACAACATATTCCTTCCTCTAGTCCTCCAAGACTCCTATTTCCTTGCGCAGTTTCTCTTGGGTCCTCTGGCTACCACCTGTGTGAAATCACCTCTCGCGCAACTCACCAAACTCAGAAGTAACTTCACCATCTCCAAGGAATGAATTCCTTCTGCATGCAAGAGATATCCTCAATGGAATATTCCTGCAACTGATAGTACACTGTCCCATCCTTTGATCTCAACTGGGTCTCTAACTAAAATTACATGCATGAGATATTTATGAGAGAATATTCAGTTATCTGAAGTACACTAGGTACATTCATGCATGCATTAACTAACTGAACTCACAATCAGTTCCACAAACTATTGGAACTAATCTAATTGGACCTAACTCAGTTAACTGAGCTAACTAATTACAACTCAAAGTACAATTCATCTTGATCTCCTTAATTAAGGAATAACTTCCTCAATCAAAGGGAAAATTGTTGCATGTCTTCACATAGACTTCATGTTTGATTTTATCCAACTAATTAACTCAAGATGAATTAATTAATTATTTTTCAAATAGTTGCTGAGATCAAATTCGAATTTTAATTCTCAATTTTAGTTCAGGGACTAACTAAAATTGGAATGTATCCTAAAATGCTATTTATAGCAATGCTATTTTTATCACTTCTATATTTAGCATTTCTTGTTGTTATTTTCAACAAAATAAGAATTCTAAAAATGTTTTCGCATTCCTCTTCACACTTAAGAGTGAATAACATAAAAAATGGCTAACATCCTGAAAAAACCTCATCTTTGAAGGCAATGTAACAAAGTGATTTAAACCTGTAATACATGCATCCTTAGTGCTACAAATTCTTTCTGTCATGTGCCTTTACTGAGTGGTTCTCTTTGTCAAATCATGTAGGAAAATTACCCAAGGTTTTGATATTTGTGGTGGAAATTAGAGTTTACTTTCATATAACTAAATGTGGTGCAGTACTCCTCCACACATAATTATGATTTTGACTTTTAATCTTTTGTTTTGATGCAGGGGAATCCTTGGCCTCGGGCAATCCTCATCAACCGAAAACAAGTTTTTGTTTGAGTTGGTAATGTAGGAAAATAAGTGCCCCTACTCTCATGTATTTTGAGTTGTTGATAATCCTATTATGTTAGTTGCTGATAAATCTAGTTTCTAGTTTCTACTACTTTGGTAGCAATGTTTGATCAAAGTGACGATTACTTTTGAGTTGTTGACAATCCTAGTGTAAGCGCTACCTCCCACATTTACCCACTTTTTCAAAGTCTCTAGGGTAAACATGAGTTGAGTGTCAATATGACATGAACCGACCTCCAAGTTCTAATTATGGAAGTGCAGTCGAATAACTAATAACTTACAACCATACCTCAGGGATTACAAACGACTCAAGAGTCTGCAAACCACCCCATGTGATCAATCCCCGAGTTGGAAGTCTTTTTCACTAGGTTTATCCTCCAACGACACCCATAAGACTATATGCATGTCGTTATGAGGCTCCAACCACACCCATAAGCTTATATGCATGCAGTTGTGATCCAAATTTCTCAATGAAGTGCATGTGGTTGCGAGATCTATGCCATTTTTTCAGGAAAGCCTCCATACCACTGCCCAGAACTTCCTATAACTTTCCATAATCATGATTAATATGAAAACAATTCTAAACATTCAAACTTGAACAAGACCTTGACCAACATATGCCTAGTACACAATAGACATTTCATCAAACATATGGAAAACATAAAAGCTACAGGCTGTGAATGCATATCTAATCATAAACTTATGAATTTCATCCTAGAATCACCAAGAAGGCTATGAGCCCTCTCTAACTAGTTGCAACAACACTTGTTATTCCATGCATTCATGAACCATCTAGTAACTTAACAAATCATGAACAAGAGCCATAGTTAGGGCACATCATATAACCATGTATATAACAAGAATAGGGGCCATAACAAATCAACCATAATGTTAACATGATAACCAATATGAGGGCTCATAGATCACAATAGTAAAATAGCTCTTATTAACATATGAACTTTCCATCCAAGTTAAGGGCTTCCACGTATCACCCGACCATAGATTGGGCTGAACTAAAGCTCCCTTTCAGCCAATCATTGTCACGCCATATTCCAAGCATGAATGTGGGATCATGTGGGTTAAGCCAAAATAAAACCAACCAAGGCTTCCAGATGCCACACCACCTCAAACCCCAACCACAATGATTTCACCTAACTAGTCCATAAATCATTAGTACCAACTTGATTGGTCTCTATCCAAGTTGTCCAGGGCTCCAGGAACTAGTAACTCAACCCACAACCTCTAGGAAACCCAAGTTGTTTCAGGGCTCTAGAGCATTTGTCCCAACCTGCAGGCTCTAGGGACTAGTAACTCAAGCCACAACCTCTAGGGAACCCTAGTTGTTTAAGAGATCTAGAGCGTTTTTTCCAACCCATATCCATAGGAAACATGAGAACCAATCAGAAAACCAAATGGGGAACCCACTACACCATGGCTATCCAGGAAATGGTAACTCAAGTCTAAAACCACTATCAATCAAGGCAAATATCCATGGCAATGACAACACATAACCAATAAATCACATGCATATATCATGCATCCAAAAACTAGCAAGGAGATCATACATGCAACCCATTACTTGTAAAGTAAGCATGTTGTGGTTGTTGATTCAACTGTCTCCTCATGCTTCCTTGATTTTCTTTGCTTGTTTTCTCCAAATCCAAGTGAATTCTAGAATTCTCCAAGAATGCTCTAAGTGTGCAAGAGTATGAGAGAATGAGAGTGTGAAAGGAGAGAACCAAAAATTAACTAACAAAATCTAAGCCAAAAGTTGAGAATTGTTTCTTTGATTACTTTTTATTATTGATGTCTCCTTTTTCTTCATTTCCCTTCATTTTTCCTCTAATTTCCCTTGCATGAAAATCTGTGTCCCTGCACCTTCCTTTTCTCCCATTTTCCATTATTTTCATAATTAAATGCAATTTATTGCCTCTTTGCCTTTGCCAATTTCCATAGCTATTAATTAATCACAGGCAATTCCAACTATAAATTTTACCCACCATTCATCTTGAAATATGTGTCCCATGACCTTGGTCTTATTTTGTTTACATGGAAAATCAACTTGGGGTTGTTACACCCCTCCCTCTTGGGGGAACACAGTCCTTGGTGTTCAATGATGCTTATAACCAGAAAAACATATTACCTTCTGAGCTTTATGATACAACTTGATGCAGCATTTACATCATACCAAACTGTTGAAATTGTGAACACTATACTGCTTATTGGGGATTTATAACACAACCCATTGTAGTATTGACAATACACATATGTATATATAAATATAAACCAAAAAACAGATATCAAACATATATGCCCAGCCAGCAAATAAAGAAGGATACAATGCCTACATCTGATCAAACATCTCCCATGTAGCTTCATCAGGCCCAAAGTGCTTCCACTGCACTTTAAATTTCTTGATTTCTCAGTTTTGGAGCATGAGTTGTTTCCACTTCAAAATGCACTATGTCTCTAGTCGGAACTCTCCATCTCGTTCCACCTAAAATATAGACTAATCAATCACATGATCAACATCCTGCACATATATCTTAAGTAATGAAACATGGAAAAAACATGGAATTTCACTGTTAGCAGTAGTGTAAGTCAGTAGGCCACTGATCCAATCCTCTCAAGGATCTCAAAAGGCCCACAATACTGAGGTGCCAACTTGGTACATGATCTAATCCTCAAGGGGCTCCTCTTGGGCTTGATACAAAATTACACATGCTCCCCAACCTTAAAATCCTTGAATGCTCTATGTTGATCTACATAACTCTTTTGCTTTTTATGTGTTCCCTTTAAATTTCCTCTTAATAACCTGCATATCCTGCTCCATCTCAGCCAACATATTTGGTCCAATCAACACCCTGTTCACTAGATCACTCCAGTTAATAGGAGTATTACAACTCTGCCCATAAAGAGCCTCAAATAGACTCATCCTCAAGGATTCCTTATACCTATTATTATATGCAAACTCTACCCACTTCCACTATCGATGCATGACATACATCCTCAACAAATCCTCAAGAATTATGTTAAGCCTTTCTATTTGTCCATCTATCTAGGAATTATAAATTGTACTGAAACCTAACTCTGTCCCCAAACCTACAAACAACTCCTTCCAAAACCTGGAAGTGAACTTGGCACCTTTGTCTAATATAATCTTCTTAGCAACACCATGAACCTCACTATCTCCTTGATGAAGATCTAAGCTACCTCACTATCTGAATTAGTATACTTCACTGCAATGAAGTGAGCTACCTTTCTCAACCTCTCAACCAAAACCATGATGGAATCATGTTGCTTCGATATCTTGAGAAACCTATAATGAATTCCATGGAGATGACCTCCCATTTCCATTATGGAATTAGAATAGGCTACAACATACCAGCTGGATGCTTACACTCTGCTTTCACCTGCTGATAGTCCAAACATTTCACATCAAACTCAACCACCTCTTTCTTCAAGTTTGACCAATGAAAGAACTTCTTAATATCTGTCAAAGTATTATGATATCCCAAGTGGCATGAATACAACTTGACATGAAACTCCCTCATGATAAGCTTCTTGAGCTCACTACTACCTGGAACATAAATCCTATTCCTGAATCTCACCAAGTCATCTGTTGTGAGGTGATACTCCTCATCCCTATCACCTTCAGCCTATTATTACAATCTCTACTTGAGCTATTGGTACCTATCATCATGTTTCCTTGCATGTAAGATCTATTCCTGAAAATCTGTCCCATAAGAGCTCACAAGTGAAATATAATTCACTTGCTATCTTTTACTAAGATAATTTGCAACCCTGCCCTCCTTTCCCTTGATGTACTTGATCTTAAAGTCAAACTCACTAATGGTATCCAACCATCTAAATTTCTTGGCATTCAGATTGGGTTGGTCAAACAAGTACCTCATCCCATTATGATCACTCATCAAAACAAACCTCCTACCAAGAAGATAATGTTTCACATATTCAATGCATAAATGATAGCTACTAACTCAAGATCATGAGTCACATAGTTCTGCTCGTGCTCATTCAACTTCCTTGACTCATAGCATATCACCTACCCTTTATCCATTAGGACTCCACCAAGCTCTTCCTTGCAAGAATTTGTACATACCACAAACTCCTTATCAAGATATGCAAGCTTCAAGACTAGAGCATTTGTAAGAAAATGCTTCAACTGCTCAAAACTAGCTACATACTTTTTAGTCCATTCAAACGTATTCCCTTTCCTTTGCAAACATGTAATAGGATACTAATTTGTGGAAAATTCCTAATGAAATTCCTATAATACCCTTCCAGTCCCATGAATGATTTGACCTCATCCACATTCTTAGGATTTGGCCACTCCATGATCAATTTAATATTTTCTGGGTCTATTGCTATCCCGTCCTTGGAAACAACATGTCCCAAGTAGTGAATCTTAGACTGAAATAAACTGCATTCGCTGAGCTTGGCATCCAACTAATGCTCCCTCAACAATTTCAACTCTATTTCCAGGTGCTTTGCATGCTCATTCTCATTCTCGCAGTATATAAATATATCATAAATAAACATTATCACGAACTTATCCAGATAAGAAGACAACACATTTTTCATCAAACATGTGAAAGTGGTTGGAGCATTAGTAATACCAAATGAAACTGTGACAAACTAATAATGCCCATACCTCATACAAAATGTAGCCTTGTAAATATTATATTCTTCTTTGATGCACACCTCATGATATCCTGATCTGAAATCAATCTTTGAAAACATTGTAGCTCCCTTCAATTGATCAAACAAATCATCAATTCACAACAATGTATGCCTATTCTTGATAGTCACCTTGTTCAATTGCCTGTAATAAATGCACAATATGAGAGTATCGTCCTTGTTATTTACAAATAACATTGTTGCACCCCAAGGTGATACACTTAGCCTTATGTTTCAAGATTTTTCTGAAGCTGTAACTTCAATTGCACCAACTCTAGAGTACTCATCCTATACAGTTCCTTTGATGATGGTGTTTCCACTTCCTATGAGGAGGCAACTATGAAATCTCTACTGGAAACACATCCTGAAACTATTGCAAAACAAGATATATCTTTATGACTTCATCATCCTCAACATCCTTCCCTTCGTCATTGGAAATATGAACTGCATATAGTATATATCCTTTCTGGAAACTATGCTTTGCCCGCATATTTGTAACCGTTCTCACTAATATAGGATTCTTCTTTCCCTGTAAGATTCTCCTTTCCTCATCATCATCCAGACACTCAATAACCTTATCGTAGCAATCCACTTTAGTCCCGTGAATGAACAACCAATCCATGCCCAAAAGCATACTATATGAACCCAAAGGAAGCACATTTAGATGTGTTGATGTAAGCATACCATTTATCTCAAATGCACAAGATATCACCCAATGATGAACTCTTCTCTTGGTCCTTGTAGCCAACTACACTTACCAAGATTCTTCATGCAATTATTTATTCAAGCAACACTTATCCACAAGGTCAAGACTAATATAACTATAATAGATCCAAGGTCAATCAAAATGGAAACAACTTGATCATGAAACTTACCTTCCATCTTAATAATGGATTCCCTATGATCAACCTTCCTATTATCCATTGCTTCATAAATATGAGGAATACTCTGACCAACATCTCCAACTGTCTATGCCTCCTGAGAACTATAAATTTGAGGCCTTCCAGCGTGTTGTGATGGGCACTCACTCCTATGATGCTCTCCACCACAAGTCCTGTTATCACTCCAGGAGACTCTCCTAGGTTGCAGCTCAGAGATGCCTAGTAACATATAATCTTCAATATTGTTCTCGGAACTATTGGAATAGATGATGGTTTGGATCAAGTCAGATAACCATTTCAGCTCTATTCTCACTCAAGACATGCATGAACACCCTCAACAATACAAGGCTTTAGACCACTAATGCTCAATAGTTTATAAATTCCATGGATATATGGAGAATATTGACTGTACCAGCAGGTGCATACATAAGCGCATATGAATGGCTAGCTACAGGAAGTAAATGAAGCTTGCAAATCTAATATATCAATGCAAAGATAAGATGACAATTATCTGGCATTAGACACAACAGAAAGCATGAATAATCTATTCAAGTGCAAGCATAGAACAACAGAGAAAATGGGAATTGAACATGCAACAACAAAAGAAGCTTATATTACTGGAATGAAGATGAGAAGCTAGAGGAGAAGAGTCTCCATAGTCTCCAAAAGTTGAACCCTTATTACATTTTGCTTTCAAATATTTATAGCTATTTACAATGCTCTTGAGCCTTCTGAGGCTCGAGAGGTCTTAATCTATCCCTGTGTCCCTTCAACAACTTTGATGCCCTGACTGGGCAAGCATGGCTCAGAGGTTCCTTCTTTTGACAGAAGAGTAACCACACTAAGGTAGTTTGATGCATTGTCTGGGAGCTCTCTCATGCTAGAGATGCCCCATAATCAGTTCTGTTGTTTTTGGCTGAGTGCTATCTACTCCATGATGTTTCTATTTGTTTTAGCAAGCTGCGCATGCCGTGGTCCTTGTTATTCCCTTTCTGGTCTCTGTTTCCTGACAATCTATCTCCCAGACTCTGCTATGTGGTAGAATGGGTCTTAAGGCCTTTTTTTTCCCTTTAAATGTTTAGAGTGACTATTTTTCTATTAAACAGAGAAAACACTTCAACTCTGAGAAATCCCGCCGAGTTCTCAACATTTTGGACTTCAAAAGTCCTTAAACATGGCATATTTATCTATCAGGTTAGCCCTTAGGGTTGCTATCGCAAGTTGCACACAAACTGTTTCCTATTTATTTGCTTTGTATTCTAAAAATACAAAAAATCATGAAAATCACATGAAAATAGCTCCCTCCGGACTTCAAATATTATATATTTCCCTTCCCGGACCCTTTCGGGTCCAGGTCTTATCGCATATTGCAAACCCAAGCTTCCCTTTGTATTTCATTAAATAACGAAATACATTGAAAATGTATTGAAAATTGGCTTCCTGCGGATCTGAAATATTATATATTTCCCCTCCCAGACCCTTTCGGGTCCGGGTCTTATCGCATATGGAAAAACGAAGCTTCCCTTTGTATTTCATTAAATAGCGAAATACATTGAAAATGTATTAAAAAGCGACTTCCTGCAGACCTGGAATACTATATATTTCCCTTCCCAAAACCTTTCGGGTCTAGGTCTTATCGCATATTACAAAACCAAGCTTCCCTTTATATTTCATTATATAACAAAAATACACAAAGATGCATTGAAAAAGGCTTACCCGTGGATCTAAAATATTATGAAATATCCTGTATATAACCGTCGGGTCCAGTTATTGCATCGCACACATACCTGTGCATAGGTCCTGCCCCTTGGTGCTATTCCACTGCGATACGACGATGCGATCTGATCACAATCACATATCACTCATGCCCTGGGACCATGGTTAGCCGTCGGGTCTGGTGATCGCATCGCACACATACCTATGCATAGGTCCCGCCCCTTGGTGCTATTCCGCTGTGATACAGTGATGCGATCTGATCGCAATCGCATATCACTCATGCCCCGGGACCATGGTTGGCACTCTTTATTTTTCTCAATAGTGATCTTGCGACGCGATGTGGGCCATCGATTTGCATCGCTTGATCGATGGTCCACATTGCATCACTAATCACAATCACCAATCTCGCTTGGTCTGCCCTTACTCCACCGACCTGCCTCCGTCGATTACGACCCGTTGATCCGATCATCGGAGATCGCTAATTGGGGGTGTCTTGTGCCCAATATTAAGTCCTCCTTTGTGTAGTGCTGATTATGATTTTCCACCTAGATCTGGGCCGTTGATTGGCCAGATCTAACGACAGCTGTGTGTTACTATGTTCATGCCTGCAATACTCTATTTTTTCATTGTTTTTTAGTGTTTTAGCCTCCTGATAGTGTTTTTCTACCCTTCCAAGGGCTCTCGGCATGTGATGGTTTCGATCTTTGGATGATCTTAAGAAGCTTTTGAAGACTTCAAGAGCATATTTGGATCCATTTTTGGGCCATTTTCCAACAAGGTTAACAATTACAACACCTCAAAAGGCTTCCTCCCATTATCCTTATTCTCCTCCTTAGGCTGAAATCCATGTCCTATATCAATTGCATTAAAATTCTTATAAGGTTCCACATTCTCCTTGTCACCTACACCCTGAGGTATTCCTCGCTTCTTAGCCCACTTTCCTTTACTCTTCTCATTACCTTTCCAATCCTACTTAGGCTCAGACTTATGCTTAGACTGCTCATAACATAGCTTCAACTTCATGATGACTTCCTCCAATGATCGAGGCTCATCATACTCAATTTGATCTTTAAATGCTAAAGGTAATCCATCGATGAATATTTGGACGTTTACCTTCTCATCCTTGAGGTAGGGCACATACTTAAACAACTCCAAAACTTAGTTGTGTACTCTTCATCTGTCATGGAACCCATCTTCAACACATATAACTCCTTGGATTTCCCATCACAATATCTCGCAGAAAAGTACTTCTTCCTAAAGAATCTTTTAAACTCATGCCAACTAAGCTCCTCTACGCTGATGCCTTTAACACTCTTCACATCTTCCCACAAGATATATGCTTTTCCCTTGAGACTGAAGATAGCAATCTTGGCTTTCATATTCTCTGAATAATCATGCAATCCAAATAACTTCTTCATCCCAAGCAGCCATGCTTATGCATCTTCTGGTTTCTTCACTTCCCCAGCAAAAGTAGGAGGCTTGTCTTTCTTGAACTCTTCTGGAAAATACTGCTTCCCACTCCACCTATAAGGATGTTGGTGGTAATGATGATGATGTCCCTTAAAATTGGAACTAGGGTAAAATACATGACTTCTATCATGCCTATCAGGGGTATCCAAAGATATGCCACCTCTGAGTGTATCATCCCTAACCAACCTATATCTTGATCAAGACCTACTACCATATGCAACACTTGTCTTTTGCAATTTAGAAAGACTCTAAAGGATGACTACATTAACCTATGCTTTCTCTTCTTGAGCTCTCGAAATCCTTCCCTATGCCTCAATGAACCTGTTATTATCTGCCTTACAAATTATGATTTTTCCCTTCAAATTTCTCAGTGTATCTACTATATTAGGAGAGTACTCTTCTCCTTGTTTCTCAAATGACCTGTCCCGGTCCATTGAATTCACATCAGGCCTATAAGGGGAGTCTGTAAAATCCCTAGTGAAAATTTCATGTAATAAAGATTAATAAAGGAAAAATAAGACCATGGTTAAGGGACACTTATTCCAAGCTGAATGTTGTGAAAATATATCCTAGTGGGCATCACCAGATGTATGTTTTGGCTAAGGAAAATATCTAAAGGCTAAGACAAAGGATTTAGAAAGGAAAAAAGCATTTTTGGCACATCTATTTATGAAAATAAAGGAAATTATGAGAAAAGTAAGGTGAAATGTCACAGGTTCCATGCAAGGAGGAAATTGAAGGAAAATAATGGAAAATGAAGAAAATAGAGGCCTCATTCATAAAAAGGCTTCTGAGGATCAGTTCGTAACCTTTTTGTTAGTTCAAGTTTAGAGATCTCTCATTATTCTCTCTCTCTCTCTCTTACACTCTTTGTCACTTAAAGTTTTCTTGGAGCACTCTAGTTTGGAGCAATGGAAAGGGGAAGCAAGGAAAAGAAAGGAAAATAAAGCAAGGATCAAGGAAAGGAAAGTAAGACTAAAGCAAATTCAGCAGGAATACTTGTAGATAACCTTTTGCATGTGTGATTTTTTAGCTAGTTTGGACATGCATGACTTTGCATGTTAGTGTATGGTTCTCTTGTTGTCAGTGGCATGGTTTGTCCGGGATATGACAGTGGATTTTAGCCTAACCTAGCCTTTTTATGGATTCCATGGGATGTTATTTGGGTTTTTGAGATTTGGAATTTCTCGATGGATTTCAGAATCCAAGGTGGAGGTGGTCTCAAGTTCGATTCCCAAAGGCCTAGGAATCCCTTGACCAGCTTTGGCAGGATACACGTAAAGGCCGAGGTAGAAGTCTCGGTTTAGGGATGAGTGATATAGGTTTGGACTGCGGTAAAGCCTAAGAGACTCATCTCGATTTAGGGCCTAGTGATTTGGTTTGGATTGTGGTAAAGCTCGAGAGACAAAGAGACAAAAAATTCCTCAAGAATAGTGATGGATTTTGGATGGCATTCCAAGTTCAGTTGTGATCACGGTTTGATGAGGGTGGAGGTGATTTAACCTCTAGATTCCCTTGGTTGTTATTTAATTGGTTTTTCTACGAGATCCCACATCCATGCTTGGAATATGGCACAACAATGACTGGATAAAAGAGAATTTTGGTTCAACCATGTCTATAGCTGCGTGGTATGTGGAAGTCTCGAACCTGGTCGGATTTTCCTATGATTAATAAAAGATAAGTTATCTTACTTTTACACTGATTTATATGTGAATTTAAAGGATATCATATCTCTGATATTTATATGGTTTTATGTTGGTTATAAACATGATTGAATGACTGGTTTATGTCATGGTTATTTCATATATTTACTTGTAACTGTTAAATGGATGGATGAAGAACCTAATTGATGATGTAGTAGTTCAATGGAGAAGGAGGTAATCCTTCTGGTTATGTTTCATAAGTTGTTTTAGTTGTTTATGCTTTGTCTTGTATCCTAAATATGTAGGTTGCATTGATGTCAAGTGTTTGAAAAAATGCCAGTCCCAGTTGGGGATGCTCAGACCTAGTCCTTAAGGGTGATTTTTGAGTGATCAACATTGCTATAATGTTTTTAACAAATTCTAGAAGTTACAACAAGTATTGGGTAGAGGAAAGGATTCTAGGCTAGAGAAGTGGCTTAAATCTCAGGGTCACTGGCACAAAACTAACAATTTTAGTCCACATTCATTGGAAAACAAGCATGTGAGAGTGACTTTGGGTTTCTGGTCACTCCATTTACCATAGCATGAGAGTGACTATGGCGTAAGAGCTATAGAATAATAGTGGGACCCATGGAAAGGTTGTTTGAGTGATTGAATTGTCTCCTAAGGGTTCTGTTGATGATGTTGGATGACTATATGTGATGTTCCATCGATTCCACTTCCTTAAGGTGACATAGGAGGTTGAAACTGATCATAGTAGCATCTCTCCTCATGTTTACCCTAGTTGGCATGATTACATTGGGTAGACTTGGGAGGGGGTGTTACAGATTGGTATCAGACATGGTTGCACTCTCTTTGGGTCATATTTGATGCGACATATATGGGTGAATGTGCTGGTCATGCATGCATGTCAGTTGTGTTTGTAGCTCTTACACTTTCATTCCATGTGCTTGTTGCACTGCATCATATGCATCATGGTAGTAGTAAGGTTATCATGAGGAAATTGATGTTGATTTTATGGAATGCATCACCATGAGTATATGACTGGTTATACAATTATATATGTATGATGGTTAGTATGATGCTTATGCGTTGAAGCACTTATTGATATATGTATATATGTTATTATGGTTATGTTGTACATGCATCATGATGATTTGATGATCTTGCATACAAGGTATCCTTCCTGAGTTATGCTAAGGTATGTTGATTTATGGTGATTTTTTTTAGCTGACATAGTATGACTTGCAGGAAAGAGATTAGATGGCCAGGAAGGTGGTAGACTACATAGAATTTCCCTATGAATCAGATGGGAAGCGTGGTGTGGGGAAATCTTCTGACTTGGTAGACACATTGAGAAGCCTGGAGTAATAAATAAGGAGATACAAAGAAAACAATGAAAAAAATCATGCAAGCACAAGAAAGACAAACAGAGGTGAATGTAATATTACTTCATAGTTTGTCAGATTTGCAGTGATAGGGACCTCTTCAGATTAGCCATAGCCATCAGGAAAAAACTAATGGGCCATATGTCAACATGTCTCATAGTAGACATAGGTTGGATATATCTAACACTATCAGAGATGGCAGGGTATTGGACACTCCAGATAGGAGGGGTGATAGACATAGGTATTACTCTAGTTCTAGTTCTGATAGACATCATGATTGTCATCATTATCATACGTACAGGAGGAATGATAAGGGATACTCACTGAGTGAGTCCTAGAAGGAAAGCCACCTACCTTTGATGGAGAGAGGAAGAAATCACAAGATGCAGAGGCTTGGTTGCTTGGCATGAGGAAATTCTTTAGATTGCATGATTACTCAGAAAACATGAAAGGAAGGATAACCTATTTTAGTCTCAAGGGTAAAGTGGATATTTGGAGGGAAGACATGAATAATTTCAAGAACATACATGAGGATGTTTTGACTTGGAATTCAATTGAAAGGCTCTTCAAGAAGAAGGACATGTTTGAGAGGTATTATGATGACTGAGCTAAGGAGTTTTATGAGTTGCGGATGAGTTCTATGACATATGAGGAGTATACTAGCAGATTTCTGGAGCTGTTGAGATATGTGCCTTATCTAAGAGAGGAGAAGGCCAAGGTTCAAAGATTCATCAATGGATTTCCAGTTGCATACAGAGACCAAATTTAGTTCGATGAGCCTAGATCATTGGAGGAGGCTATCTGAAAGTTGAAGCATTGTTATGAGCAGTCGAAGTGCAATGTTGAGCCGAAACATGACTTGAAGAGAAACAAAAAATATAAAGGAAAATGGCTACCGAAGCGAGGAAGAACTCCAGATGAAAGTGAGAAAGATAATGCAGTTCCTTATAAGTGATTCAATAGTACATCTAAGAAGGGACATGGAGAGCATCAGGCTAAAGGTGGTGGTAGGGAACCATTGCACTATTGGATATGTGGTAAGGATCATTGTAAGAGGGATTATCTACAGTATCATAGTGGTGGTAGATCTCAAACCTATAGTGATTAGTAGGCACATACAGTTGGTGATGTTGGCCATAACATTCCTCAAATTTATGCAGTTGTGGACAATAGGTAGGCAGATCATTAGGCATCGATGATTGAGATGGAAGGTAAGCTTTCTGATCAAGTTGTTTCTATTTTGATTGATCCTAGATATAACTATAGTTATATTAATCATGACTTGGTGGATAAGTGTGGTTTGAGAGAAGAAGTGCATGCAAAATATTGGTTGGTACAGTTGGCTATAGGTACAAAGAAGCAAGTTCACCATTGATTAGGTGATCATGTCCTAAGTGAAAAAAATGCTCAAATTTTGTATTGCTCAGAATTGGTTGAAACCAAAACGACAGGATAGGCCTCATCGATATAATCCTATAGCCATGAATGGCACTCAAATCTGAACCTGTATGTGAACGTTATTCAATTTTTAAGTTTACAATTTCTTTCAAAAATCAGTTTGATGAGGGTTGACTTTTTACTTTGGAAATATTAAAAAAAGAATATTTTGAGGAATATTCCTTAGAATATTCCCTAAAATATTCTCCAGAATATTCGAGGAATATTACTTCTGGATGGACCAATCAGGAGCTAACACGTGGCAAGCCCTGAGGCCGCCACGTGGCCCTAGATTGGTATGGTAAAACTATGTTGGGGTTAAGCGGGATTGAACCGTGACCTCCCGCGAAGAAACCAAAGGCTCTTACCGTCTCGAATACGCATTGGATCTTAACAACTATTGTTTTCAGTTTATATTTAATGATTAACAATTGACGGTTTGGGGATATACCACCAACGGTCTAAACCGCTAGCAGTCCCGCCAGCGTGGTTACATGTCGAAAAAGCCGCCAATTGTTACGGTTAACTGCCAACTCGCCATCACAAACCTTATCCACTGGAACACGTGGCCACATGTGCAATTACCGCCGATGGTTATGGTTAGCCTGCGGTTTCTCTTGGCGGGACTACCAAAATTAGTGCCATATGCCAAATTTAACTCCAGTTAAGTGGAGTTTGATGGATTTGGTGGAGTTTCTTTAGGCCAGATTGGACAAAATTTCTGGGAGTCATAACTTTCACTAGGGAGAACCTTTTGGAGTGAATTTTTTTTTTGATTTTGGGTATTCTGAGCATTCTAGAGCCAATGGTATATGTTGCAGAGCCAATAGAGCTGATCTTCAGGTATTTTTTCAGCAGAGAAGCCTAGAGAGCCATTAGGGCCTAGGGAATGTTGGAGCTGTATTGGGTTTGGAGGTGAAACAAAAGCCAATCTTTACTATTTTCTGTGTTCTGAACTCATTTCCACAGCTCTTTTTGCCTATTTAGGCTTTCTTATCACTGTATAACCAATTTGAGCATCTAATAAGAGAAAGGACATGCCCATTTGGGGGCCTTGGACCCGACAGATGTAGCCCAGGAGGGGTGAACTGCCTTATCAACTGCTGTGTTATATTATGTGATTTTATCTTGCTGTGTTTTTCAGATTTAATATGTTAAACAATAAAATGAAATAATACTCCTTCACACATAAGACTCAGAAATTTACCAAAAAAACTTTGTTTCAATTGCAAGACATGAGTAGCAGTTTGCACATATAATTTAATGGAAATGAATACCTTGAACAACAAATACACGTAGTTTCATTTTCAGATCAGATGGTATCAGAGCTCAGGTTTTGAGTACTAGTTTTGTGCAAAGATATATTTGACTGTTTTGCAACTTTTAATGCTTAATACAAGTAGTTTCATTTTCAGATCAGATGGTATCAGAGCTCATGTTTTGAGTATTAGTTTTGTGCAAATATATATTTGACTGTTTTGCAAGTTTTAATGCTTACTAGTCTTAAACTTCAAAGAGGGAAATGACAATTGGTTAGAGCACAAGATAATCCTCAACCAAGGAGGGCCAGGGTGCCATTATCTTCACCTTCTGGTTCACCCTCAATAGCCTTAGAAGAAGCTACAAGAATGTCTAAAAGGGAGGGAGAAGTTCTTGAAGACATGGATCTAAGAGAAGAAGAACAAGTATTCAGAAAAGATTTTTTGAACATGACTAAGATGGTAAGAATATTATACCAGGAAAGGAATGATAGGTTGGTTGGAGAAGGGTCTAAACATCAGAAATAAGGAGAGGGATCTTTAGGAGGAAAGAAAGGTGATGATAATTCAAAGAAAGGACATGGAGGAAATGATGATCCACCATCCCCATCGTCATCCTCTTCCTCTACATCATCATCCTCTACCTTGGTAAATCAACCTCATAAGCTTAAATATTCTAGAAAATGTCCATTTTTAAAGCTAGATGTTAAATTTGAATTACCCATGTTTAACGTTGAAGTCAATGTAGAGAAACTTGACAATTGGATAAGACAGTTGGAAGTTTATTTAAGGATACAGAACTTACATGATGATGACACCAAGATTAAGATAGCCTCTTTAAGAATGGATGGAGCAACATTCGTATAGTGGGAAGCCAAGATCAAGGATGAAATTAAGAAACATGGTAAGATTAATTTAACATGGGCTGAATTTATTTCCACAATTAAGAAGCAATTTTATCCTCTTGCACATTTACAAAAGGCTATAATGAATTGGCAAAACTTTAGACAGTTAAAGAGACAAAATGTTCAAGACTACACCCAAGAGTTTAGGAGAAGAGCACTCTTATTAGGGGTAGACTTATAAAGTCAAGACACTTTGCTGAAATATATAGGAGGTTTGCACAACTACCTTAAACATACTATCCTTATGTTCAATCCTACTAGTCTAGATGAAGTTTGTGTACAAGTTACACATTTAGAGACTAGAGGGAAAAACACTTTTGATGAGGGTAGAAACAAGCCTTTTAAGGGGAAAAACAAATAGAAAACCTTTAAGGGAAAAGGAAAAAAGAATGCAACTGTCAAAAAGGAGGGTGAGAAAGTGATATGTAAACACTGTTCAAAAGAAGGCCATGAAGAGAAAAATTGTTGGAAGCTTTATCTTGAAAAATGAAATTAGTTTAATAGAAACAAAGGAAAGAAGAAAACTACAACTACTACAACTACACCTCAAGGTTTAGGTGATGATTCAGGGGATGAAACTAAAATTGCAGCCATGGGTTTGAAAAGTATGAAAGGAAAGGAAACTGAAACTAAAGCAAGTACTAGTACTTCAAACTATAATGTACAAGCTCCTAATGAGGAAGAAATAATTGAATTATTCCATGTGAGGGTAGTCTCAAAAATACAAAAATTGACACATTGTTTGATAGTGGATCACAAGAAAACCCCATATCAGAAGACTTGGTCAGACAGCTTAAACTTGAGACCATTCCACATCCATAGCCTTATCCACTTGGATGGATATGCAAGGATGCAAAATTACAAGTCTCAAGAAAGTGCATATTGCACTTTGCAATTACTGCACACTTTATTGACACAATTGAACTTGATGTGGTACCACTTGATATATCAGAAATTGTTTTGGGAAGTCCTTACTTATTTGACAGGAAAGTGATCTTCCATCGCCATGAAAATAAATATCATCTTTTCAAAGATGGCAAGGAGTACATTGTCAGGGCACATCGCAAGAAGGAAAATATAGTGATGGTAAATGCGGGACAGGTAAAAAGGCTAGTTAATTCAAGTAAGAGTTTTGTACTTCTTATGATCAAGCCTAAGGTTGATGTGAATCATGGATCATTTGAAAATTGTGATTCCAAGCTTAAATTAGATTTATATGATGTAATTGATGCACATCATGAGATGTTTTAGGAACCAACAGGTTTTGTTCCTAAAAGGGAGATTCAACATGAAATCCATTTACATCCAGATTGTCCTCTTCCTAACATAGGCATGTACCACATGTCTATCATGGAGAATGCTGAAATAAAGAAGCAAACTAAAGACTTGTTGGACAAAGGTTTCATAAGACCAAGCACTTCGCCATGTGGGTCACCGATAGTGTTGATTCCAAAGAAAGATGGAACTTGGTGCATGTGTGTGAACTTCAGGGCATTGAACAAAATAATGGTAAAGAATTGTTACCCACTTCCAAGAATAGATGATTTGTTAGATCAGCTGAAATAAGCTAAATATTTCACTAAGTTAGACTTACGTAGTGGTTATCATCAAGTTATAATTGAAGAAAGTGACATTTGGAAGACAACTTTTAAAACCAAACAAGGACTCTTTGAGTGGCTTGTTATGCTGTTTGGTTTATGCAATGAACCTACAACTTTCATGTGGGTAATGGATGATGTCTTACGTCCTTGTCTTGATTATTTTGTTATTTTCTACTTAGATGACATCTTAATTTTCAGCAAGACTAGAGAAGAGAATATCATGCATGTTAAGAAAGTACTTGATATTTTGAAGAAAAATCAGTTATTTCTTAAAATGTCAAAGTGTGAATTTGGAAAGACTTCTTTGGTTTATTTGGGACACATAGTAGGAGGAGGTGCTTTGAGATTTGATCCTTCTAAGGTAGAAGCTATTGTGAATTGGCCTACGCCAAAATCCATTATAGAGGTAAGAAGTTTTTTGGGTGCAGCTTAGTATTGGAGGAAGTTTATTTCTAACTTCTCTGCCATAGCAGCTCCTATGCATGCAGTGACAAGTGTGAAGCGTGCTTTCCAATGGGGAGGCAAGAAACAGAAAGATTTCGAGTCTTTGAAAGAAAATATAAGTTCAACTCCAGTTCTTGCATTACCGGACTTGAGACAGCAATTCAAGATTCAGACCAATGCTAGTGATTACACCATGGGTGCAGTTCTCTTACAACATGGTAAGCCTATCGCATTTCATTCTGAGACATTTAATGGTGCTGTTGTGAATTATCCTACATATGATAAGGAGTTGTATGTGTTGGTACAAAGCGTCAAAAAGTGGAAACACTATTTGATGGGAAAAGAAACAGTTGTTCATACCGACCATTAGCCTTTACAGTACTTGTAGTTGTAAAGTAAATTGTAGCAGTCACGACATTTCAGATGGATGGGCTTCCTACAACAATTTCACTTGGTAATAAGGTACAAGAAGGTATTTTCAATAAAGTTGCTGATATGCTTTCAAGGCCTATTATTAGTGCTACTACTTTACTTAAGAATGATTCTATTGTACATGAGAGCTACATAGAACAATATGCATCAGATGTTGATTTTAAGGATGTGTATGCTAACTTGAGTGAAGGGAATCATGTTGAGGAGAATGATTATCATTTGCATAATAATTTGCTATTTCATATGGGCAAGTTATGTATACCACATGGAGAGAGACTAAGTATCATGAGAGAAGCTCATTCTTCTCTTATTGCTGGACATTTTGGGGTAAGCAAAATGGTGGCACATTTACAAAGGTATTGTTATTGGCCTTGCATGGTAGATAGTGTTTCACGTTTCATTAGAGGTTGTTCATTATGTGCTACAAGCAAGCCTAACAATAGGAAGCTTGGATTATATACACAATTTCTGGTACCTTCTAGACCATGGGAAAGCGTTTCTATGGATTTTGTAGGAGGTCTACGATTATATAGAAAGCAACATAATTATCTTTATGTAGTAGTTGATAGATTCAGCAAGATGTGTATTCTTATGCCATGTAAGAAAACTATAACTGCTGAACAAACTGCTGATTTATATTTTCAACATGTATGGGTTCATTATGGCTTGCCTACTTCTATTGTTAGTGACAAGGATTCCATATTTGTTGGGAATTTTTGGTCCAATCTATGGAAGATGATGGACACCAAGTTGAAGAAGAGTACTGCTTTCCATCCGCAAACAGATGGCCAAACAAAGGTAGTGAATAGAACCATTGTACATCTTTTGAGAGGTTATTGCAGCAAACATTCCAAGCTTTGGGATGAGCACTTGGATTACATTTAGCATGCTTACAACTGGGCCAAACACTCTTCTACAAATACTTCACCTTTTGAAGCTTGTTTTGGGTATTTTCCTAAGTCACCTTTAGATTTCATTCTTGAGAAGGATGTTGCCATTGATGGGCATAGTGACATTAACAAAGCTCGTATGTTCATTGAAAGAATTCAGCTCATACATCAGCAAGTTCAATAAAAACTTGAAAAAAGTCCAGGCAAGTACAAGGAGAGACATGATAAACATAGAGTTGATCATAAGTTTCAAGAAGGAGATGAGGTATGGTTGCATATTAGTAAGGAAAGAATGCAAGGAGAAGGTAAAATTTTAAAGCCTATTCGTTATGGTCCATTGAAGATCCTTAAACAAGTTGGAAATAATGCTTTTGAACTAGATTTGCCTTCATATATGCAAATGTATTCCGTTGTGAATGTGGAAAATTTACGTTTGTATGAACCTCCTTTTATTTCTGATCATGAAAGTGACATTCAGCTGCCTTCCGTAGATGATTTCTCACCAGAATTTTTGGATGAGCTGAAAGAGGATGCTATCCCTGACAGAAGGACATGCACTTTGAGGAGGGGAAATGTTGATTATGTTTGGGTTGGTTGGTCTTAAAGGTAGCAAACCGAGTAAGGCAAAGTGGATGGAGGTGGAAAAGGTGAGGGAGTTGTACCCTCACCTTCTTAATAGGTAATTGAAGGCTTTTGGGGTCCAAAAGCTTCCCATTTGGGAGGTGTGATCAGGTGATCATGTTCTAAGTGAAGAAAATGCTCAAAATTGGAACTGCTCAAAATTGGTTGAAACTAGAACGACTAGATAGATCTCGTCGTCTTGATTCCGGCACCGTGAATAGTTTAAAAAACTGACACTGTATGGAGGAGTTATTGCATTTTAAAAATGCTTAGTAAACTGTAAATTTTTGAATTCTGGAAAAGTTAAAAAAAAAGAATATTTCAAGGAATATTCCTTGGATTATTCCCTAGAATATTCTCCAAAATATTCACTAGAATATTCCTTTTTGTGGACCAATCAGAGACCAACACGTGGCAAGCTTGGAGGCTACCACGTGGCCCTGGAATGACACTGTAAAATTATGTTGGGGTCCTAGGGAATTGAACCCATGACCTCTGGTAGGTTAACCAAGTGCGTTACCAACTCCACTACTGATTGTTTCTCAACAATCTAAGGGCACAATTTATATTTATTTGTTAACTATTTATGGTTTGGGAATAGACCGCCAGTGGTCTTACCTACCAACGGTCCCACAAAAGCCTGTGCACATGCACTGGTTTCCAAACAACACACCAATGTTAATTGTAAACCGTCAATCCCCTAACTGCCACCAGGAATCTCGGTCTCATGCGCAGTGGTTACGCTAACAGTTAGTTAGCCCGATGGTTAAGCTTGGCCGGGTAGACAAAAAGGCATATTTTGCTGAATTTAGTCACAGTTGACTCCAGTTAATCCACTTTTGGTGGAGTTTTTTTAGGCCAGATTGGACAAAAATTTTGTGGGTCATAACTTCCACTAGACAGAACCTTTTGGAGCAATTTGTTTTTTAATTTTGAGTATTCTGAGCATTCCAGAGCCAATGGTATAGGTTGCAGAGTCAACAGAGCTGATCTTCAAGTACTTTTTCAGCAGAGAAGCTTGGAGAGCCATCAGGGCCTAGGGAGTGTTGGAGCTATATTGGGCTATGGCTAACCATTGGAGGTGAAACAAAAGCCAATATTTAATGTTTTCTATGATTTGAACTCATTTCCACAACTTATTTTGCCTGTGAGGCTTTCTTATCACTGTATAACCAATTTTATCATCTAATAAGAGAAAGGACATGCCCATTTGGGGGCCTTAGACCCGACAAATGTAGCCTAGGAGGGGTGAACTGCCTCATAAGCTACTGTGTCATATTATGTGATTTTATCTTACTGTGTTTTTCAGATTTAATATGCTAAACAGTAAAATGAAATAATACTTCTTCACACATAATTTAATGGAAATGAATACCTTGAACAACAAATACAAGTAGTTTCATTTTCAGATCAACTATGCACAAGCTCTAATATCCATTTTTCCCTCTTAGCACCAGAGGGGAAACTCACCCCATTGTGCTTCTCATATACACAATTTTCATAGAAATCAAAATCCAGAGAGTAATTAGACATACCTTCTATCATACCATTACCATGAAGTATTCAAAGGCCTTTATCTCCATATTTTTCCATCTCATCTCCTCCAACAACAAGGATGAGACTATTTCATCAAACTGCAAGGCAGTTGCATTACTACCTATTGCAATAACTAGCCTATCCCATGAATCTGGTAGAAAACATAAAAAATTGATGCACTTATGTTAAGTTATGGTATGTTCTATGCTTATAACAGTTTACTTCTTTTTCTTATTATATTCCATAGATTAGCAATCACATGTACATAAAGTAAAGTGTAGATAGAACATTAAACGATCGATAGAAAACAAGCCAAGACAAGAGACACAAGATGTGGTGGCTAGCCAGGGACAAACCCCACAATGTGTGGGGAAACCCTTTGATCAAATATTATTTTATCTTCAATAATTTAGCAGGGAGAAATAGTACAATAACTCTGATTTATATCAACAGTAACAAACCCTAGATCAGTAGCATCAACATTAGCAGCTTCATCATCAAACTAGGGTAGACGATATCTCACAAACCGATCGTCGGATCGGCATGATTCCACCACCAAAAGTTGCAGCTTCCAAAGGAGGTTTAGATGAACCTATAGCACAATTCAGATGAAGAGATCTTCTAATCCTCGCATGTCAATCTTTACTTCTGTAGTTGCAGCTTCAGTTTTGGCAGCTTTTAACTTCAAACTAGGGTAGTCAATATCTTGTAGACCGTCCATTGGATTGACTTGATTCCACCACCAAAAGTTGCATCTTTCAGAGGAGGTTCAGATGAACCTACAACGTAGTTCAGATGAAGAGATCTTCTAGTCCACACAATCTTTACTTCTACAGTTGCAGCTTCAGTTTCAGCAGCTTCCGGCTTTACATGTGTGAGAGAGAGACCCTTTTCTGCGCAGTAGAGAAGAGACACTTTTCTGCGCAGTAGAGAGAGAGAGATGTTATGAGATGAGTGAGTCCAAATGAGCAAAATTCCTCCTATATTTATACACAACGTTGGTGTTTGAATAGATGCGACTATTGGGCTTCTGAGCCTACATGAGTTGTAGGTCGACTTGATAATAATTCCATAATCAAAATAAATTCATATCTCCATGAATACTTATCGAAAATCAGATGATCTTTATATCAATCCTACACCTCTTGATGAGAGGAATCTAATAAAAATATTATCATCCATGAATAAGATGACCCACATGAAGTTTTGCCCTGGTTTCCAATTTTAACACTCCCTCTCAACTAGGGAGAACTTCATATGCAATCTGTTGATCAGTTGTTACTATTCTTCCATCAAATGCACTGCCCTATACAGCTTGACCCTTGCCTTGCTCTGCTCTATTCTTCCTACTCTGCTTTGTCTTGTTCTGCCCTGTACTGATCTGTACGGCTCTGCTATGCTTTGTTCTATTCTGCTATGCTTTTGTCTGAATTATGAAGAAAAATAAGTGATCGAGGATGTATCATACTGACTCAAAGTCAGTCTCAGAGTATGTACCATTGGTCCCAGACTAGTCTCAACCAACCCAAAGTTAGCGTCATAGTGACTACAACTCCACTGGTCCTAGACCAGTATCATCCTCCACTGACTCAAAGTCAGTCTCAGAGTGCGTACCACTAGTCCCAGACCAGTCTCAATCGACCCGAAGTCAGCTTCATAGTAAGTACCACTCCTACCAATAGTACCAGACTAGTATTGTAGTCTTAGAGAGTGTACCACTGGTCCCAGACCAGTCTCAATTGACCCGAATTTACCGTCATAGTATGTACCACTCTCACTGGTCCTAGACCAATACTGCACTAACACGAAGTTAGTCTCAGAGTATGTACCATTGGTTCCCGACCAGTCTCAATCGACCCGAATTCAGTGTCATAGTATGGTACAACTCCTACCACTGGTCCTAGACCAGTATCATTGATCCCAGATTAATGGAGGTCATCCTAGTGTAGGGAGTACGGTAGATACAACAATGCGTCCATCGGTACTACTATGGTCCCTAACTTCATTTCCCTGCTCATTGAGAGGTACTTCCCATGAGTCCTAGATTGCATGGGTAGGATGCCTCGACATGAGAACTAATCAATCTTGTCCTCACAGGAGAACACATTAATCCTGCTACAATTGCCATGGAGAACACATCAATCCAGGCTACCATGGAGAACACATAAATCCACGCCTCACATGAGAATACATCAATCTTGCGACAATCACAATGGAGAACACATCAATCCAGGCCTCACAGGAGAACTAATCATCCTGCTACACAAGAGAGTGAATCATCCTATTCCAAAAGAGAGCGAATCATCTTGTCCCACAAGAGAGTGAATCATCTTGTTCCAGTGCGCACCACTAGGGGAGGGTGAGTCACCCTATGGTCGTATGTTGCTCCAGTAAGATCCACAAGCCCTCAGAGCTCCCAGAGCTCAATGTATGCAACATGCAGGACCCTTGTACAAGGGTTTCTTGAAGACTCCAAGTCGTTTGGGAAAATCACATATTAGATCTTTGCTTGGGGCTTTGACAAGGTGTATCGACCTGTACATCATCTTAATGCGATGGATCCTCCTTGCTCATCGAGTTACCATATACTAGATGATGTTTATCTGTTGGAGCAATCGACGAATACTGGATTCCTTAATAATTGAATCCCACCTCTGGTTGTTACAGAGAATCATAGTGGTATGTGTTCAAATAGCTCACTAAAGAGCTTCCCCAACCAAGCAACTTCATACGAGATCATACTCGTAGATATGTATCCAGTCTCGGTGGTGCTTATGGAAATCGACTTCTACTTCATGCTCATCCATTATATCGAAGCAGAATCCAAAGAGATACAACACTAAAAAGTGCTCCAGTGATCCTCCATAGTACCTGCGTAATCAACATTCGAATAATCGTGCAGTTTCATATTTCCGGCAGTGTATCTCAATCCATTAGTAATTATGCCATGAAGATATCTTAGAAGATTCTTAGCATCAATCTAGTGAGGTTCAACCAAATAGGAGCTCACAATGCTAACTGCAAAACATATGTTCAGACGAAGGTTCACTAAGAACATCAATGCGAATGAGTTTATGAAACTCAAAGGCATTTCTCAAATCTGGTCCGACATACTACCATATAACTTCTAAAAGTTAAGATCCTTGAGGTAGTCACAGGCTTGCAGTCCATCATACCGAATCTTTCCAATATCTTTACCACATATTTTCCTTGAGATAGGAAAATTTCCCTTGGCTTTTGCCATACTTCAAGTCTTTGGTCCTTCATTTCAAATTTAGAAGCCAACTCCCTTTTACATTTGTGAATGAGAGGGTTTGCACCTGTTAGAAAGAGGTCATCCACATACAACACCAGTATGAGAGGCTTGTCATCTTCAACCTTAAAGTAAAGGTTAGGATCGGATTCACTCCTAGTGAATCCCAGCTTCATCAAGTTGCTATCGATCCTCTCATACCATGCTAGGGGTGCTTGCTTCAACCCATAGAGAGCCTTTTTCAACCTGTAGACATGAGATTTTCAATCATAAATTTCAAATCCTTAAGGTTCCTCCACGTAGACCTCTTCTTTGATCGAGCCATGTAAGAACGCAATCTTGACATCCATCTGATGTAGGTTCCATCCTTGTGAAGTGGGAAGGGCTATGATCGAGCAGATGGTCATATATCTGGCAACAGGTGCAAATATCACATCATAGTCTATACCTTCCTTCTAGGAGAAACCACGAGCAACAAAATGATCCTTATACTTTTCCATACTTCCATATATTGCATGCTTTATCTTGTAAAGCCATTTGGAAGTAACAATTGTCTTGTCCTGGGGTCTGGGAACTACTTCCTAGACATCATTCTCCATAATAGACTCATATTCTATGGTCATAGAATCCTTCCATACTTAATGCTTGACGACATTTGAGAATGATGAAGGCTCTTTTTGTATGATCGTGCTCATGATGGTCAGGTATCCCTGATACCTGTTAGGTTTCTTACTTTGACAGAAGGTTCCTTAGGGTGTAGCATGTCCTTCAGCATCATCAAGTATCCCCCTAAGCCATGAAGGCCTCTTCCTAAAAGAGAAAGGCTCATGAGGATGAGGATCAATCAGATCCATGGGTTCTTCTACATTAGGCATTGATTCATCATCCTTTTCTTTCGGTTCCCTAGTGTCGGCTTCTTGAGAGCTCCTCAAAGTCAGAAGATTGTCCACCTTGCTAAGAGCCATATCTTCGTCGAAGGTGACATCATGACTAATCACGACTTCCCTTTGACCGGCGGTGAACATTTCTTCAGGAGTCATGGAACCCAATGCTTGATGAGGACATTGATTTTTTGTACATATACGACGGTGTTTGTAGTTTCAACCCATAGAAACTTTGGAATTCTTTGATCATATAGCATGGCCCAGACAGCTTCCACAATCATGCAGTTCTTCCTTCCCGCCACACCATTCTGCTCAGGAGTATGTGGTGTAGTAGTCTCCCTCTTAATGCCAACCTCAGGTATGCCTGAGTGAACCAATTGTAATATATCAGAGGTCTTGCTTTGGCTTGAGGTGAATGGTTCCCTTTTGAGCTTTCCTTTGGCACATCCTGGACATACACCTTCTTTCTCTACTCAGAATTCGGGCATCCCTGTCACCATTTGTCATACACCGAGTATAGCTTTATAACGAAGGGGGGCAAACCTTCGATGCCAAAGTTCAGAATGAAGAGATGTGTCATAAGGCATGACACCTAGTGGACTTCCATTGACCTGATTAACGAATCAACACTAAACCCAAGAGTAAAGGCATCTTTAACATTATTTTTCCATATATGTACCTTGCCATCATTGAAGGTTACCTTGTAGCCTTTGTCTTCCATTGCCGAGATGGACACTAGGTTCTTTTTGAGGTCAGGTGCATTCGATACATCCTGGAATTTCTATGCTTCTTGAATGGTTGTCCTCTTCCTCGATTCCCAGCTCTCCTCTTACCTTTGCAATTGAATTTTTCATTCCTTTGATTGCCATCAGAGGGATTTTGATCATCGTCCAGGTGTGATTCCTTTCTATCAAGGCACTCCCTTGCATAGTGACCTGCTTTATCGTAGATGTAACATCGTCATTTTCTTCCAGCCTTAGGTCCAGCCTTTCCTTTTGATTTAGTCCTGGAATTATTTCTTTTCTTAGCATGAGAAGAAAAGGCAGCAGGAGGACCTTTAGGCATGGGCATTTCTTGCTCTTCTTTCCTTGTTTCTTCTTGAATGCATCTAGCCATTAATTCCTCGAAACCAGGAATTACATTATAGTTCAGAAGAGTAGTCTTGAACACATACCATTCGGATGGTAATCCTCCAAGAGTCGTGAGTGCCTTTTCCTTATCAGTAATAGCCTCCCCAATAGATAGGAGATCGTTCTTGATCTCGATTATTCTTAAGAAGTATGCTTTCATACTCTCATCTTTACCCTTCTTGATTTCCCTCAGTTTATTTCTAAGAAACAAAACTTGATTTGCATCATTAACTTTAAATAAACTCACCAGTCTATGGTAGATTTCCTTGGAGTTGTCTAGTTCAGAGATGTAGGCCACCAAGTGCTTGTCGATAGAGTCCCGGATGATCTTCTATTTTGACTTCTTCAGTTTTTCATTTGTTCCATGCAACAGTGGATGCATTTGACGGAGGCTCAACAATATTGCCTCTTACATGGTCCAGCACTCCCGGATCTTCTAGGTTTAGATTGATAGACATCTTCCATCCATGATAGTCATCTTTCTTACGAAGCTTGCCTTCGACAGAGTGTTGAGGACCCCATAGTTCTTTTAGGATAGCCTCACCAATGTTCTCTTCGGTGATTGCTCTTGCTCTTGCTCGGGCTTTGTCTTCACCTCAACTCTGATACCATGTTAAGTTATGGTATGTTCTATGCTTACAACAGTTTACTTCTTTTTCTTATTATATTCCACATATTAGCAATCACATGTACATAAAGTAAAGTGCAGATAGAACATTAAATGATTGACAAAAAACAAGCCAAGACAAGAGACACAAGATGTGGCGGCTAGCTAGGGACAAACCCCACAATGTGTGGGAGACCCTTTGATCAAATCTTCTTTTATCTTCAATAATTCAATAGAGAGAAATAGTACAATAAATCTGATTTATATCAACAGTAGCAAACCCTAGATCAACAACATCAACATTAGCGGCTTCATCATCAAACTAGGGCAGATGATATTTCACAAACCGACCATCGGATCGGCATGGTTCCACCAACAAAAGTTGTGGCTTCTAGAGGAGGTTCAGATGAACCTACAACATAGTTCAGATGAAGAGATCTTCTAGTCCACACAGGTCAATCTTTACTTCTGAAGTTGCAGCTTCAGTTTCGATAGCTTCCGGCTTTAAACTAGGGCAGTCAATATCTTGTAGACTGTCCATCAGATTGACTTGATTCCACGAACAATATTTGCAGCCTTCAGAGGAGGTTCAGATGAACCTACAACGTAGTTCAGATGAAGAGATATTCTAGTCCATGTAGGTCAATATTTACTTCTGTAGTTGCAGCTTGAATTTCAGCAGCTTCTAGCTTTACATGTGTGAGAGAGACCCTTTTTTTGTGCAGTAGAGAAGAGACTCTTTTCTGCGTAGTAGAGAGAGAGAGATGTTATGAGATGAGTGAGTCCAAATGAGGAAAAGTCATCCTATATTTATACACAATGTTGGTGTTTGAATAGATGCGACTGTTGGGCTTTTGAGCCTACAAGAGTTGTAGGGCAGCTTGATAATAATTCCATAATCAAAATAAATTCATATCTCCATGAATACTTATCGAAATCGGATGATCTTTATATCAATCCTACACCTCTTGATGAGAGGAATCTAATAAAAATATTGCCATGAATAAGATGACCCACATGAAGTTTTGCCCTGGTTGCCAATTTTAACAACTTATCTTCATCTGAAATTTTAATATCAACAAATAATAACTTCCTTACAAATTATAGTATTAAATGCATTTAGATGCTCTGTCAGTGAGTCTCCATCTTTCATCCTTAGGTTATACATCTTTTTTCGTAGGTACAATTTATTCACTAAAGACTTAGAATGGTACAAAGAACTTAACTTGTCCCACAAAGCCTTCGTCGAAGCTTCCCCCGATACATTTAGCAATACTGAATCTGAGACACAATCATATTGTGCTCTTTTCTTTCCAATCCAACATTGCCCAGTCTTCAGCCAACATTTATATTGATTTAGTACCCAGATCTATCGAGATCCAACAATCTTTATCCACTAGTAGATCCTCCATCTTGAGTTTCCAAAACTCAAAACTCTGACCATTAAATTTCTCGATCTTTATCTTTCCACTGCTCGCCATCTTCTTTCACCACAAGAATCGATCCCGCAGATCTCCCACTAAATAGGGTCTACCACAAGCCTGAGAAAAAACCCCTCAGTAGCAAAGGCATCCCCTTGACGCCAAAACAAATCTGATACCAAATGTAGGTTTTAATGTTGTATAGAAATTACCTGCATATGAATTCTAAAAAATAAAAAATAAACAATGGCGAGAGCATAAAACATAAAACATATATTCACTAAGATTTTCCCTTGGATCGCAAAATTGGGAGTACTAGATTGAATTTTCATTATATTCCTTTCGATTTTACAATACATATATATACATGCCGAAGCATCCATAAACCCCAATCCATTATCCCTGGATTAAAACATAATCATAGTTCCCTTGACCGGATCTAAAAAACACCATGGACAGTAAACCATCATGCCCAAAACCATGTGCAAAATCCATGCACAAAACCATAGTTAGGTCTGCCCACCTAATATAGGGTCAAAAAAAAAAATTCCCAGGGCGTTGCCCCAGACCCCATGCAAGGGGGGCTATTTCCCCCTTGTGACTCACCAACAGCACCTGAACAACATACAGAGGGGGCTACTGACTCCCCGCGCAACGTATAGAGGGGGCTACCACCCCCCTGTGAGCCCCTGCACATGGGGTAACCATGGAAAGAATATAAAAAAACCCAACATACAGTGCCCAATAGTGCAAGCCTCGGATGCCCTTGTTTGAAAAAATCTAGCACCTTGCTTTCATATGCTCTATGCAGAATCCCCCATCATAGTATAAGCCATAGCCATCTTATCCTCATCGATTAATTCCTTAGGAAAATTGTCCACCAGAGGCTTCAAATCCATCTCATCCACAATTGCAGATACATATTCCATTTCAACTACAATTGCAAATACATATTCCTTTTTGTCATGCACAAACACAACATCAAACACCAGAAGAGAATGTTGTGAAACTAAAGATCTCCCACATCCACTTCATGTGATAAGATGGTTTAACCCGTTATGGTTACAAGCCACAAGGACTTCCTTAACCATTGACCACAACCGCTGCATATTCTTCTAGATTGTAAGCAACAATTTATGCCATTCTAGTTACAGGCCACAAGGAATTCTTTTGACTTCCTTAACCATTGATCATGTCCGTTGCATATTCTTTCAGATCGTAACAAACATATAAGATAAAGAAGACTTGGTAAGCCCAAGGGATTCACAAACCAAGAAAAGAATATAAAAACTCCAATGTCCAACTAACCAAATTTCATAGAAACTCCTGTGAGCAACATTAAAACCCAAGCTAATACCACTACACTTCCTCAAAACACAAATATGTATC
>APFE031100391.1:130207-256470 GCA_000404065.3 Pinus taeda
AATATGCTTTGTTTTATGATGAATATTCAGGTGTTATGTAATCGTTTGCTTTGTTAGTGTATGCAGGTCTTAAAGTGAAGGAGGAGCTCATCTGGATCAGCAAGGCTTGACTGCTACAACAAGCGTTGGACCTAAGGTAAGATCGGAAAACACTTGATCTCTCATAGAATAATGTGTGTTTAGAGAAGGATTGCTCTTGTTTGGTTTGTTTGTCACTAGAGAGTCTTAAACTCCTAGGGAGGTTAGTTTTGTCCGCAAAAAGAAATGGGTCAGAATTTTGCAGGGGTAATGGCTTCCTCTTCTTTGGGGATTAGAGCTAGGAAAGTAGAGTTTAGAGATTTTAGAATTGAGGCCGAACGATGAGAGTCCTCCACCACTTCCCAGACCTCCATCTTAACAATCTCCCAGCATGCCTTGTAAAAATTGATGGTAAAGCCATTAGGTCCAGGCGCTTTGTCAATAGGCATGTCCTTCACTGTTTCCTCCACTTCTTCTAATGAGATTTCTTTGGTCACGCCAGGTTTTGCTCATTAGAAATAGACTTGGGAATAGATTTGGTGAGGTCCTCAATGGCTTCAGTTCTGTCTATCTCTAGTTCCTGAGTGATATTATTGAAATTCTCAGTAAGCAGGGTAGAAATTCCTTGATGATTCTCAATGAGATCCCCTTGTTCATTTTTGAGACTGAGGATCTTGTTAACCCCTCTATAATCCAGTGACGATCTATGAAAGAACTTGGTATTCTATTCTCCTTCCTTGAGCCATTGTATCCTAGATTTTTGTCTCCAAAGTATTTCTTCCTATTGGCACCTGTCTTGCCATTGTTGCATTAAAAGTTTTTCTTGGTCTGCAGTATCTGGGTTACTGTTCCCCAGAATCCAATATTTTTGTATCTTCTCTAGTTGTTCTTCTATCTTGGCTTTCTCCTTAAATATGTTTCCAAAGACTTTAGTGTTCCATTCTTTGATTTTATTTTTAATGTGTTTTAGTTTGCCCTGAAGTTTGTACATTTTGGTGCCTCTGATTTCCAATGGTTCTTGCCATCACTTTTCAACAAGCTGAATGAAGTCCGGGTGTTCCAACCAAAATTTCTCAAACTTGAAGGGTTTGTTTCTAGGCGTGCCTTGTATCATAGCCATCAGTGATATTGGCCAATGATCTGATCCTCCACATGGAAGAATGTCAGAGTCTACTATTACACCCTCCAACAACAGACTTTCAGAAACAAGAAATCTGTCAAGACGGGAGGCGATTTGCCTTTCCCCTCCCCTTTTGTTGTTCCAAGTGTAAGCTCCACTCCTGGGTTGAATATCGACTAATTTGGCTAACACTATGAACTCTGTGAAAGCTTCAGAAACCTTGTTTAGCTTCCTAATTCCTCCCTTTTTCTCTGAAAGCGAGGTTATCATATTGAAGTCCCCTCCTATGATTACTTTTGCTCTGGGATATCTAAGCTTCAGATTCATTAGATAACTTAGCAACCTGAGTTTTTCTTCTAACCTTTGAGGCCCGTAGACATTAATGCATAAGTAGATTTCTGAGTTGCCTATTATTTGAAATTCTAAGGCTAAGACATGTCTGGATGCCTCCGAGGAGAGGATTTTGATAACATGAGGATTCCACCAAGTTACTAAAAATCCCTCCCACCCATGATTGTCTGTTTCCATATATTCCATTCTTCTACCTAACTTCCTGTTTACATCTTGAATAATATTACTTGCACATTTAGTTTCTTGCACAAAAATAATATCCGGTTTTTCCTTTTGGAGTTTCCTTTTTAACAGTCTTTGTTTTTTTTTGGCCGTTGAGCCCTCTAACATTCCAGGAGATGAATTTTATTTTAATACATTAAGAATTAAGATCTAATAGAGAAGGCTTCAAGAGCTTTCATCTTACCAGAGTTTAAGAGCAAATATCCCATTTCCTGCAATGCTTCATTATTAGATTTGCATCCTCTTTTCTTCTTCTGATTGGAGCCAGAGGTTGTTTGAAGTACACTTTTTGTTTGAGGTCCTATTCCTTTTGCTACACCCAGTTTCTTATTATGCATTTCCATCTCGGCCTTTTGCTTGGCTATGAGTAGTGCATTGATTTTCTGGATTTCCACCTCCGAAATATTTTCCATCCCCTTCTTTCTCCAATCTTCCACCATGTCTGGTAGATTGACTCCTTCCAGCCCTAAAACCTCATGGAGTTCCATTTCTTCACTACCTATATCACTTGTGAACATTTCTGAGTCCTCATCTGCTCCTTCTGTGCCCTCTTGATTTTTTTTAGTGTTGTTTGGATTATCTTCCTCCATACCTTTGGTTACTGCATCAGTTGTTGCTTTATTTGACCCACTATTTTTGTCCTCCTTATTATCGTCCTCTAAGTCCTTTTCGGTTTCTAATAATTCAAAAGCATTGCTTGTGTTAGCTTGTGTTTCGCTTATTTTGCTTGGTTGCCTCCTGTTTGCTCTCTGTCTTGCTCTCGGTCGAGTGAAAGTATCTCTAAAGTTTCCGTGTTATTCCTCCATGTGTTTCTCCGGTGTTCTTTTTAAAGGAAATTCCCTAATTAAGTGTCCGTGCTCATGGCACTTTCTGCAACGAAATGGAATTTGCTCATAGTCAATAGCTTGAAAGTAGTCCTTATCTCTGTATTCCAGCCACAGACCTTCATGCAATGCTCCTGAAACGTCCATCTCCACACAGATCCGAGCGCATGAAGTGTATCTTCTTTGCAATGTGGCCTCTGAAGCTTTTATAAATGTCCCTAACTTGTCACCTATTTGTTTAAGAGCAGCAAAGCCCCAATAGTCTATTGGGAGTGCGAAGAGACGGATCCAGACTGGGACCTGCGTGAAGGTTTCCTTCTCTGGCACAAAGTTGGGCTTCCAGGGTTTCATGTAGAGGCCCGTTGAATCGAAGAAGTAAGGGCCTCCATCGAATACTCTGTCCAAATCTTCCAGATTGGAGAACACAACTGTGAAGAAACCTTTTGCTCCTAGGTGCAAACTGACATCTCCTTTGGGTTTCCATTGCTGTTTTATCCATTGACATAATTCTCTTTCCGTTGGCCACAATCCCATGAACCTGCAGATCACTGCATGCTCAGTCATGTGGTCTTTGTAGGCTTGTATTTCGGGGTCCGTTAGCACCACTCTTAGGACTTTTGCCACTTTGGGTTTGCATGGTCCCTGAGTTGGTTTGTTAGTGATATTCTCTTGAGTGTTCTTTCGTGCCTCATTTTCTTTCTCCGGAGCTGTTTTCTCAGGGTTCTCTTGCTCCTTCTCTTGGTTATTCCCCTGTTCGGGGTTTGCTTGTGCCTCCTTTGCCTTGCTATTACCGTTGACTCTTCAGTTACTCTCTTTCCCTTTCAGCTTATGGGCAGACTGCTCTGCCTTTTCCCCGTTTTCATTTCTACTCTTGCTGGTTCCTTCCTCTAGCTTTGACCTATCAAGTCCTACTATCTGCACCCCTTTCTGAGTTGGATGTATATTCATGATTATCTGTTTGTATGTGGGGGTCCCTGTGGACCCCTCGTTTACCATCTGTCAGGTCAGGATCTGTCCCCTCCTGAACAGTTTTGCAATCGTGACCCTGTTTCTGTCCAGCTTCAAACCCTAGATCTGAAAACCCGTGACCTGTTCCTTCAGCTCTCTCCCGCAAACCAACTTACTAATTCGTTCCTAAACTTCGATATTCATAAGAGTGTTTATGCTTGAATATTTTTCTTTTTGATTATTAATAGATATTATGGATCTTTGTTTTTATTTTAAATATGGAATTTTTTTATGATTGAATTACTTTTCTTTGTACATTTAATTATTAATGACATGGATGTACTGATATATATTTTTTTAATATGAGATGTTTTATGCGTTTCTTGTGTTTTCACTCATTTTTTTGAATAATAAAGATCATTTATACTTGCCATAAACTTTTCTTGTGTTATTATTCAGGTGGCAAGTATGGATAATTCATAAACTTTTTTCTAATATTAATGAAACATATTATTGAAATTATATGGATATATATTACCACTATGACTAGATGTGGTTGCAATTTACATTTTACAACTTTATTTATAATTCGTTTTTCATGCTTGATCATAACGTTACATTACAATAAATATCATTGTGACACATTCTTTTCAAAGAAAATATCGTCAATTGCTCATTTCTTGGACAAATGTGTGCATCTCTTGATCATACACTAAAAGATTTAAAATAATGCTAGGAAAAGTGTTGGAGTGTATGTATTTGGGATTTTAGAGTTGCTTCAATAGTTTTGTGAGCATGGCATGTCGCAAACGCTTTGTTGAATTTTGTAACTATAGCATGTCTTCATAATGTATGTATTATAAGCATGTTCTTCACGCTCCTCTAAATTCTCAAGTCATCTCAACCCTTATGGAACCCATTTGACCTCATGAAGACTATATATTAGAGTCGCTCGTCCTCCTCTCAACAATCATTCAATCTGAGCATCAAGTAATATCTTCTAGCCATATAAAGCAGATAAAGGAGAAGAATGAAGGAGATTGAAGGACAAGTCTCATCTTTGTGATGAAGAATTATTTGTGATTAATCTCTAAGGAAAGGATTGAATTTTTTGTGATTCATCTCTATGAAATAGGGTCGAATCTATGTGATACATCTCTATGGAAAAGGGCCAAATTTTTATGGTTTACCTCTATGAGAAGGATTGAATCTTTGTGATACATATTTGTGAAAAAGGGTCAAACATTTGTGGTTTATCTTTGTGAAAAATGATGACATCTCTTGTGATTCATCTATGTGGAAAAGGATACAATTTTTTGTACTCTTGTGGTTGCAAACTATGTTGTTTGTGAGGGCTGACTTGGTTTCTTGGTGAGAGGTTGAGCTTGTCATCCATGTTGTTCAATTGTCTATCATATTGAACTTGATGTCTCTCTTGTTGGATTGATTCAATAAAGGAAGGATTGTTTAGAGAGTTTTCGGCAAAATCACATAGAGAATAATCTGTCGACGCGTTTCGAACCAACCAGTGTGGTTCATCGTCAGGAGAAGTTTATGGATCACAGAAGTCTAAATTCCTTAAAGGAAGGATTGTTGGGTTTTTACACCTAATGGGTTTTCCTAGGGTAAACTTTGTCTTGTTCTTGTGCATTGTGATCTCTCATTTCCTTCAATTATTAATGGTTGAATTTCTAAAGTATAATTGCTTGATGAAGAAGTTGTAAATGCTAAAAGAATTCATATAATCATCAGAAGTAATTAGAAATGTTAAAAAATAAGTATTGGTCTACATTTTACTTGAAAAATCAACATGGTTTCAAAACTTTGGTGAAGAAAGAAAGGTGAAGATATCACCTTATTGAACCTCTCTCTCTCTCTCAAGGAAGTAATCTCTTATCTCTATGTCCAAGATCTATGAGAAAATGGTTCAAGGAAGGAAATAAACTTGAAGGAGCATCAAACTTCAAGCATGGAAGAAGAGGATTGCCATGTCCTAGAAGAACATAAAGTTTTGCAATATGTACAAGGTAAAGTACCTCAACTAGATGATAATGATTCTGCAGGGAAAGCGAAGTTTAGGAAGGGTGACAACAAGGCTCAAATAATTCTATTTGAATCCCTCAAGGACCACTTAATCCCATTTGTCTCATATTTGACTACATCAAAAGAAGTCTATGATACTCTTATTAATTTGTTATCAATCAACAACATTAGCCAAAATATGTCTCTAAGGAATCAACTTTGTGATATTAAGATGTCAAAGTATGAACCTGTGGCCTCCTACTTCATGAATATATCTCACATAAGAGATCAAATCCAAAGCATTGTTGAATTCGTTTATGAATATGAATTCATCACTATCTCAATTAATGGACTACCATATTTATGGGATGCATTTTCCGCTAGAATATGTGCTAGAAAGAATACTACAAGCTTTGAAGAATTATGGACCTATTACACTCAAGAGGAATATAGGCTTATAACTAAAGGAAATATCCAAAATCCTAATGAAGAAGAATCTTAAGCTTTTGCTACAAAATCTATAGAAGGAATAATGGAAAGAATTTTGTCTCCCAAAATAAAAGTGCAGGTAAAAGACCCAATTCACAAGGAAGGAAAGACTTGTCAAGAGTGCAATGTTATGGTTGTTGCAAATTTGGACATTATAAAAACAATTGTCCTAAAGCATCAAACGATGAAAAGAGGAAGGACAATGATGATGATGAGCATCCTCATGAGAAGAAATCTAAGAATGATACTGCAAAAGCTTTTGCAGCTAGTGATAAGGATTTCTTTTACTAGAATTACTATAGGTATGCAAGGAGTAAGAGGAAGTTGAAGTGGCCCCTCACATAAAGAGATGTCATATTGAGTCCTTAGAACTGTTTAGTAAACCATAAAAAATATAGGATTCTTGATAAGAAAACTCTAAGGTTTGTGGATAAAACCCTAGAATTAGACCTAGTTCAATATTTCCATTGAAATATGTAACCCTAGAATGTGAAAGGAAGGAATGACGTCATAGCTTGCAAGAAGGATTAGATCAAGAGGGAGCTGATTTATTTTACTAGAATCACTACAGGTATGCTAGGAGTAGGAGGAAGTTGAAGTGGTCCCTCACATAAAGAGATGTCATATCGAGTCCTTCTTAGAACTGTTTACTAAAACCTAAAAAATCTAGGATTATTGATAAGAAAACTCTAAGGTTTGTGGATAAAAACCTAGAAATAGACCTAGTTCAATATTTCCACTAAAATATCTAACCCTAGATCGTGAAAGGAAGGAATGACGTCATAACTTGCAAGAAGGATTAGATCAAGAGGGAGCTAACATTTTCCTTTTCTCAAAATATAAGTGTTTTATATATTTCTTCCTTAATTATTACTATTGTTTCTTTTACTAGTAATTAGTCTCATGCTGAAATATACTCTGCTTCTGCTGAAGAAGTGGCCACTGTAGCTTGTTTCTTACAACTCCAAGATACTGCTGCTGACCCCATATTCATTAAATAACCTGATGTTGATGCTCGATCATCAATACTCCCAGCAAAGTCGGCATCAGAATATCACCAAGTAAAAAAAATATTAGTCTTTGTGTAAAGAAGACAAAAATATTTTGTTCCTTGGATATATCGAAGAACTCTTTTGGCTGCATTCCAGTGGCTGTCTCGTGGTTCCTGCATAAAACGTGAAAGAATACTGACTGCATAAGATAGATCAGGTACAAGTATTTGTCAAATAAATCAAGCTGCCAATCAACTGTCTGTAAGTAGTACTGTCCACCTTTCCCCCCCTTCAAATTTTGAAAGTTTCAAGTTTTGCTCCATGGGGGTGAGAACGGGCTTGCAATCCTGCATGCCAAATCGCTGAAGAACCTCTGCTGCATACTTACTTTGAGAAATGAAAATATGATGTGGATGTTGGAAGACTTCAAATCCAAGATAGTAGTGAAGTAATCCCAAATCTGTCATCTTAAAACCGACATGTAACTCCTTTTTCACCTGTGAAATATGATCATCATGATTGCCAGTGATGATCAAATCATCTACATACATAACAAGAATGACCAAATATTTTCCCTGTTGTCGCACATACAAAGTATTATCAGATTCACTTCGTTGAAAACCAACTTTCTTAAGGTATTCATCCATCTTTGCGTACTAAGCGCAGGGAGCTTGTTTTAATCCATATAATGCCTTGATCAATTTGCAGACTTTATGTTCTTGTCCTTCAACTTCAAAACCTGGTGGTTGGGTCATATACACTTCCTCTTGTAAATCCCCATTGAGAAAAGCAATTTTCACATCCATTTGATGAACTTTCCATCCTTTTTGAGCGGGCAATGCAAGTGTTAATCGGATGGTGTTCCATTTAGCTGTAGGAGCAAAAGTTTCCTCATAATCAATGCCTTCCTACTGCGCAAAACCTTTTGCGACAAGTCGTGATTTATACCTTTCAAGTTCTCCCCTTTGATTATACTTAATTCTGTAAACCCATTTGCATCTTTGCTGGAAATCAACAAGTTTCCAAGTGTTGTTATCAATTACTACCTGATATTCTTCAACAATAGCTTGTTGCCATTCTTTATGTTTAACTGCTTCTTTGTATGTGGAAGGTTCAGTAAAATCATTTGCTATTAAGGCAAAATTGCCTTCACTTATATGTGCCCTTCTGGTGCCTGTTTTATTCTGCTCATCAGGCTTTACATCTTTCAAAAGTTGAACTACCCATTTTGGTAGTTGGTGCTCACTGTGTTTGTGCTTCTGCAAAGTCTCCATAATTGTAAAGAGGATTAATATAAACTGATGTTCATCATTCAGGTGAAGAATGTGGAGAATCACTGTCAGAAGAACTGCTGCTTCTTGGAGATGCAGATGAACTGCTAGAAGACCCAGATGATGTTGTTGATGTAGATGGACTGGATGACTCATCTTCAGAGGAAGGAAAATCAAGTTCATACCAATTTGGTGAAGTTGGTTGACTTTGCATTTTTACATTTCTTTTACTTCCTTTAGTTTCTAACTTGTGAAGAATATTTTCAATTTCTTCAGCACTTTTACTCTCAGTTTCATAAAAATGACATCCCTGCTCACAATGAATTTTCCATTGGTCAAAAGATGATACCCTTTCTTCTCATCAGAATAGCCAATCATTGTTCATTTTAAACTTCTTGAGTCAAGCTTAGTTCATTTTTCTTTCGGAACTAAGGCATAGCACACTGACCCAAAAACTCTAAGATGTTTAACTCGAGGTTTGAAACCAAACCAAGCTTCACAAGGTGTGATTCCGTCTAAAGAAGCAGTTAGAGATCTGTTTCTTAAGTAGACAACTGTATGTATTGCTTCTGCCCAATATGTTGGACTTAACCTCTTGAAATTTAACATGGATCTCGCCATTCCTAACAAAGTGCGATTCATTCTTTCGACTACTCGATTTTGCTGTGGAGTGTAAACATTAGTAAGATGTTGTCTTATGCCATTTTCATTGCAATAAGTTTTGAATTCATTTGAAGTGAATTCTCCCCCATTATCCGTCCTGAGAGTACCTATCTTTTCTTTGACTTCATTTTCAACAAGTTGGCGAAATTTTTTAAACTTATCAAATGCTTCTGACTTGTTCTTTAAGAAGTAAACCCAAGTAATTCTACTGAAATCATCAATGAATAGTAAGAAATATTTGCATCCATCAAAGGAAGTTTGTAGTGGTCCACAAACATCACTATGAACTAGTTGTAGCCGCTTGTTTGCACGCCATGAACTTGTTGGAAAACTTTCTCAACTTTGTTTGCCGTAAATGCAAGCTTCACATTTTGCATTTTACCTTTTGAATGTGGGAATTCCTTTAACCATTCCTTGTTTCTGCAATTGAGAAATACTCTCAAAACTCAAATGTCCATATCTTACATGCCATAGTCTTATAGGTGAAATACCTGTAGTCACTGCCCCTGCAAAATCATAATGCCTTGGAATAACTGTCCCTTTCATCCGTAACAATTTTCCATCTTCATAACCTGTCATGACTGTTTTCAAGTTCTGTTTGACTGAATTAGTCTTGACTAAACCGTCTTCCATAGTCACCTGATGTCCTGCTTGTCAAATCGTGACTAAAGAGAGCAAATTTTTCTTAAAACTTGGTACATACCATACATTGGAAATCATTTTTTCTCCAATGCCAGGGAGAAAAACTTTAACTGCTCCTTTTCCATAAGGAGTATGTTTTTTATCATCAACAAGAAAAATAGAATTAAGTTGGCAATCTTGAAAATTCCAGAAAAAATCACGTCGACAAGTCACGTGCTGAGTGGCCCTGGAATCCAAGATCCAGGCATCTTCATAGTCACTTCTAAGATGGGATGAAAGTTGTGATGCTCGCGAGGACATAAAAACATATTCTGAGTTATCATCATCTTGATCATTTGCAAATTGTGCTAAATGCTGCTGAAACTTGGGAATTTTATTAAGTGAAGTTCGATAATCTTCAGCATAATGGCCAACTTTGTTACATATTCGACACACAATTTGACTTAAGTCTCTTCCTCTTCCTGAAGATTGTCCTCTACCTCTGCTTTGACCTATGTTGAGATTGTCCTCTACCTTGATTATTGTTTCCTTGTCCTTGAAAATTGCCTCTTCCTTGATTGTTTCCTCTACCTTGAAAATTATTCCTTCCTCCTCTGTTAAAATTGTTTCCTCTGCTTTGGCTTCGTCCTTGACTTTGTACATTGTGTGCTGCTTGATTCTGATTCCCTCTTCCTCTACCTTGAGAACCGTCTGCTGATGATTTACTAGTGCTGGCCTCTGTGAGAAAAACATCTTCACCAACTTTCTTCTTCTTCCCAAAAGTTTTATCATGTTGAGTCAACATTTCACAGAGTTCATCAAAATTTAGTTTCTCTAATTTCCCAGTTACTTGTAGAGTCTCCAAAAAATGTGTGTAGGAAGAATGAAGTCCAGCAATTACAATTATGACCATAAAGCTATCATTAATTGCAGAAAAACCAGCATCAATAATTTCTTGCCTAATATTCTTAAGTCTTGAGATATATTCAAGAACATCACCGCCTTCAGTTAATTTTTGTTGCAACAATTTTAATTGTAGATCAACTTTCTTTGATTCAGGCTGAGTATCAAAGAGGTCTTTAAAAGTTTTCAAAGAAGACCATGCATCTGTAGCATTTTCTATATGGACATACATTTCATCATTCACAGAAGATTTAATAAGAGCTATGGCTTTAGCATTATTGACTTCCCATTTTGCTAGTGCAGCTGCATCTGTGGGTTTATTCAGCTTAACATCTCCATCACATATACCCTGCCATAATTCATTGTAAATGAGAGTTCTTTCGATGAGACGATGCCATGTTTTATAAGATTTTGTGCCTTCAATTTTGTCAGAATCAGAAAACAAATTAATCAACTTAGACATTGTAGTGTTAAGACTTCACACCATGAATCAAGCTCCAAAAAACTTAATATGCGCAACACAACAAAAACACACGATGCAAAAAACGAACTATTGGGGCTTGGCCTTAACCCTCGAATATTCGTCAAAATAGGAGAAAATTGACTGAGCTTTGCACTTGGCTCTAGTCAATTTCTCAAATGTTTACAAGGCAACTTTCAAAATTTGACTTTTATGCTGGTGCTTTTGCACAATCTGGTAAAAGAAAAAGTTACCCCCCCCAAAGTAAAATTACTTTAAGTCACACTATCACTCATCTCTCCAAAAAACAGATTACAAATAAAATCTCCTTATTACTCCAAAAAATTTACTGCCCTAAAAATTTACAAATAACCCCTCACACCTTATTTATCCAAAAATATTATTTTACAAATAATAGAAAATTCCTTATCTCTCCAAATTACAAATTACAAACTATAAAAAAAACCTTATCTCTCCGAATTACAAATTAAAAAAAATTGATCTCTCCAAATTACAAACCATCCTTAAGTTCTTTTAAAACTCTCATTCATTTAAAAGGATTTTATGTAAGTCTCTTAAAACTTGCATTTAAAAAAGAATGGAGGTAATTTAATGTGTATCTCCCATTTTTTTGAAATGTAAAAGCATGCATTTAAAAAAACTTTAGCATACAACACCCAATATGTACGCACAACACAAAATTTTTAACCCATTCAACGACGTATCTCCAAGCTATTTTCCTGATATATTTTCAAGCTGACAACATACACATATTTAGTTTCTGCACGCTTGCTTGTCTTGCTGGCTTCCATAATGCTTGCTGGCTGACTGTTCACACTGGCTGGCTGTGCTCACGCTGGCATCTTGCTGGCTAGCTGGCTCACGCTGGAAGGTAGGCTGGCTGGCTCACACTGGCATCTTGCTAGCTTCTTCTACTATTTTCACGCTGGTTGGCTTGTCTGATCTCTTTGCTTGAGGCAGCCAATTTCAATTTCGAAAAAATAATCCATCATATCAAGAAACTATGTACGATTGAGAGAACCATGATAGATTTGTTGATAGATATGTAGTCATAGGACTTTGACAGCTCACGTGAAATCCTTCTCGAAATGGAGTCTGTAGAGTTAGGATTCTTTCGAGAAATGAATTTTATTAAAAAAATAATAATATACAGTTGTGCTCGATTCCTTTTTGACAAATCGTAATATGGCTACCATTTCTTTGGTGTATTGACATTCGCTAAGGAAAGAATAGACAACACGGAAAGAAAATAAAGCAGCAAACGATAGTTAACCATGCCAACGTAAGGCATGAATACATTGAAGAATTGGAACTGAGTCAATATACACAGCTATGCAACATACGTAGCACACAACTATGCAACATACGCAACATACGGAGCTATGGTTAAAGAATTGGAACGATAGCTAAATGCCTGCATTATAATTTCCCACAGAAACAACAAATATCATCGGAAGTGCGGTTCGGTTCTGAAAATCAGCTGTCTGGGTCTCCTAAGTTACTGCTCAAAACTATGTGAGAGTTTAGGCGAGGTATAATAATAGATAAAGAACTGAAAACTAGGTCGAATTGGGCCAAATCAGAGTTAAATCGAAAGATTGCTGCGTCTATTTCCGCAGCCTTGAAGCAGGGATCGAGCTCTCCATGCTCTGACCAGGAATCGATGGAACTGGTTCGAAATGTGATTTTTAAATGGGTCTGGCAGTCAATTTGATAGTACTCAGTGGCAGCAGTGATTCTTACAATTGATCTTTAGATTTGAAAAAATCTAAAATCATTAAAATAATAAAATTTCTTCTCTTTTGAACAAAAACTTGACAAATTGCATACCAATTATTTGCTGAACAATTCAATGGAGTTTTCCAAAAACTTGGAGAGCTGGAATCTCCTCTTCACATCCACTGCAACATTACTGGAGCTCTGATACCACAATAATGGCAGAAGTGTCCTCAGACACATAATTTTATTAATCAGAAAAAACAATTACATAATTTTATTTTGCAAGAGTTTACACTTGAACAACCAAACACTCTTGCAATGAGCTATTTATAAGCTCCATGTCCTAATTACCTCTAATTATGGATCACTTATTAAAAAAGAAGTGTCCATTTACAATAAATGCTATAAAAACCAACTAGCTAACAAGTCTCCTAAAATAGAGCCTAAGATACAACACATTTGGAGAGTCATATCTAGTTACAACAATATTCTAATTCTAAAAGTCTCCATTAAATAATTAAACATTCTAGAATAATAATTATTAATTTAATATCTTAAATTAATAATTATTTTATTCTAATTTTATAACCTATGATAAAATTGTATTTTTGGATCATCTAACAGGCTAGTGAAGAACACCTCTCTCATTAAGAGGGAGAGCTAATGAGACATCATTATGAATTTCCATTCTTCTTGTGTCTTCACGACCTTGGTTGGAGAATGGTACAATATTCTCCTTGTGTCATTATGACCTTTATTGGAGAATGATTTGGCATATTAGATAACATCATGGTCTGAAATTCTTCCTATGAGATGTATCTTGACCTGATTAGGGAGGTTATCCCTGTGTCAAGTACATAGGCATGATTAGGAAGAATGGTCTGGTGGAATGACATTCTCCCTGTGTCAAGTAATTTGACCTGATTAGGGAGGTTATCCTTATGTCAAGTACTTTGACCTGATTAGGAAGAAAGGTACAGATAATACATACTTTGTGTGTTAGTTGACTACTAAATGGAGTATGGTCCTAGAGGCTACAACCTCCCAACATGGTGCTTTGATCTCTTTCTAGAGTGAGCTTGTTTATCATTGATGAGGACTTTGGTGTTTCACTAGTTTGTGTATATAGTTGTTTGATGGTGAACCATAATTATGTTGATGTTGATGATTATGATATTGATGATGATTCTTATCTTAGTTTGATCCTTCCTTATATAATCTATCAACTTGAGAACATATAAATAGTCATTATGAATACCTCCCTAGTTAAGAGGGAGTGTTGAATTTTGTAACTATGGTTGGTATTCATAATGTATATTCTCATTATGTATTTATTGTAAACATGTTCTTCATGCTCATTGTATTACTTGTCAAAGGAATTATGAAAGGCATGTTCTTCATGACCTTCGCAAAAGAATAATTTTGAATTTTGAATTTGCATTTTTCCGTCCACAAGAAAATGAGTTGGTTCTGTGAATGCTCAAGTAAGCTCAACCCCTTATGGCACCCATTTAACCTCATGATGACTATATATTGGATTCACTCATTCTCCTCTCAACTACCATTCGACCTAAGCATCAAGTAATATATTCTAGCCATATGAAGCAGCTAAAGGAGCATAACGAAGGAGATTAAAGGACACGTATGATCTTTGTGAAGAAGTTGAATTCTCTTTGAATAATCTCTAAGAAAAGGTTGAATCTTTGTGATACATCTTTATGGAAAAGGGCCAAATTTATGTGGTTTACCTTTGTGAAAAGGGCTAAATATATATGATACATATCTGTGAAAAAGGGCCAAACATATGTGGTTTATATATGTGAAAAATGGTTGCATCTCCTATAATTTATCTTTGTGGAAAAAGGAGTTGGATTCTCTGTACTCTTTTGGTTACATACCTTGTCATTTTGTGAGGGATGATTTGGTTTCTTGGTGAGAGGTTGAGCTTTTCATACATGTTGGTTAGTCTTCTATCATATTGAATCTGATGTCTCTCTTTTTGGATTGATTTTGTAAAGGAAGTACTGCTAGGTTTTTACCCCTAGTGGGTTTTTCCATGGTAAACTTTTTATTGTTCTTGTGCATTGTCATCTCTTATTTCCTTCAATTGTTAATGTTTGAATTTATGAAATATAATTTCTTGATGAATAATTTGTAAATGCTAAAAGAAGACATATAATCATCATAAGTAATTATCCACGTTTAGAAATAAGTATTAGTCTACATTGTACAAGAAAAATCAACACCCTTTACCTAAATCTCAAAGGCGTGAAACCTCTTGCTTGCCAAGCATTGTTAGTGATAATAATTCAAATCACAAAATAAACTCAAAAACATTCAAGGAAACAAAGATTCATCACATTATTTTAATTATAAGCGAAATATATCTATTAGATGAACATGTATTAATATAATCCAATTTGGTCGTTGGAGCAGGTATGCTTAAGAAAATTATGAGTTTATGAGGAAAAAAGGGATGGGCCACAAATGACAATGTATGGGCCCACCAATTACCACCACTACCACTACTTTGACCATTACTTCCACCCACATGAGAATTCACATCTCAACACTTTATCCTTTTGAATATTTATAGGAGTGTTACAACCGAATAAAACTCACTAGAAGATGGGAAAACCATATGATAATGTGTATGAGATAATCATCCCCCATGGAGCTTCATAGAAGATGGATGTTATTCTATGATTACTACTTGACAAGGGATACAAATTTTCCAAATCAATGTTGAATCCGTGTTTCACACATAATCTAAGATAACAACTTATGGCCATCTAAATGTACATTAGTTTACAATCACTAAGATTAACTTCTCTTGTCACAATGTTTTGGATGGTTGGTCTAGGTACTTCAATTTTTTCTCCCATATTATACTAAAAAACTATTTGTTATCTATGTACACAATCATAAGATGGTTAATTTATAGTTAGAGAACTTATTCATCATCCTTATTAATGTTAGATCAACATTAGTAAGCCAAACAATGTCACTAGCCATTCAATCAATCCTTCTCATGTCTTTAATGTTGTCTTTGATGTGTCTTTTGATTTAATAATTGTATATGATATTATTAATTTTAGGTTAATCTTACTAGATTACAACCATCTAGAGGTGATCTATTATCTTTAGTGCATGGGCAATGGCTACCAATTTTGATGCTTATGGTTAAGAGTGGGTAGTTCATGTACATTCTCTTTGTGCCATCCTTCTTTGGAACTAGAACACTTGATATCCATAAGGTGTAATGTATGGTTAAATGAAGCCCTCTTCCAACAACTTATGAATTTATTTTATGTTTTCCTCGTATTCTAACAACAATATCTTGCACAACACCTCAATTTTTTAAATAGATCAATGTTGCAAGCTAATGTACTACTATACTAAAGGATTTGTAGGCATTCCTTGTAGTTATTGCAACAACTTGAAATTATATAGCGACAATTTGTTCTACTACTTTTTCTCCTATTGTTTCTTCTATTGAAATAGCATTATGCACATGGTTAGAGGATGACACTCTCTCCTCCTCTAGTTGTAGGACTAATAATGAAAATTTTCCTGAGGATTTGATCAATGTATGAGCTTCAACCATTGAAATGTGTGCTATAAGTGTTGGATATTTCTATATTGTCACTATCAAGCTTCAACATCATTGATAATTATGTACTAGTTTAGGTTACATCGATAGATTGTAACTTGACCATATAGGTATGGATTGCAGAATATCACACTATACATCCAATGGAACATCAACAAAATCTAATTCATCTACATAATTTCCTAATATGGAAATCTTAACTTTGCATTTGCTTTGTATGCACATCCTAGTTCTTGCTAAGGCCACCAAAGGAGTAGGGGTTAGGTTGTGGGATTGTATGAAGAATATGCTTCTTCACTACTACATATGAGGCAAGACCTTGTTGGCCACGATTATTAAGCACTATAGTTACAATCTCATCTTATTTTGGATCTTTTTGGAGACTACCTTCACACACTTCACATGACTAGGATGCATTGATGGAATCAAAGAAATGTTGAAAAGTGTGGAACAAGAAATATAAATTTAGAAATTGCTAAAAATAGAACTACTAAAAATAACACTTATAAAAGTAGTAGTTTGGCTAATGAGCATTTTGGCCACCTTAGGTGAGAGGTGAAACTACTAAAAATAGCATCTTATAAAAATAGCATTTTTGGGTCCCTTCCTATTTATAGCAATCCTTGTTCTATCTATAAGAAGTAAATTCGAATTTGGTCTTACTAGCAGTTTGGAATATTAATTAACTAATTCTCCATGAGTTAATTAGTTAAGGAAAAGCAAACTTGAAGTCTTTGTGAGAACATGCAATTATTTCTCCACTGATTTGGGAATGTGTCCTTGAAATGCTCCACTGATTGAGGAATTAAGGATGAGTTCTATATTGAGAGGATCAATTGACTTAGTTTAACTTAGTCAAGCCCAGTTAGATTAATTTAACAAGTTGTTAAATTAATGAGATATAGTTTGTTGATGCTTGCGTGCATGTGACAACTATTATTTTGAGATAATTATGTATTCACTCATGGATAAATGATGCATGCCAGTTCTGTCGGAGACTCAGTTGAGGAAGGGATAGTGTATTATCAGTTGGATGAATATTTTTCTTATAAAGGAAGATCATCCATGATGATGATTTATCTCCTTCAAGTTTGTGTAGTTAGATCAGAGGTTAGTGAGTGTGTGAAGAGGCCAATTCACATAGTGGTAGCACTGGACCCCAAGGAAATTGCACAAGGAAATAGGAGGCTTGGGGGGCTAAGGAGAAGGTCTGTGAGAAGCCTTTGACTCTCTATGAGCAGTAGAGGGATTGTACTAAGAGTTGGATAGCTTCCGAGCTAAGGCTTTGTGTAATCTGGACTATATCTCCACTTGTATGATAATGCAGAGATGGGGTTTTAGGCAGGTGATTTCCCTGGGTAAATTCTTCTGTGTTATGTGTGATTGATTGCTTCTTATCAGTTACATGTGTTCTTATTGATGTTGCTCATGGTTGATTAAGCTTCCGTTAAATTGTTTGTAGAAGTAGATCAAGTGTTTTTCTTTAGTACATTGCATTACCAGGTTGATCTATAGGTGGGAAATTTCTACATGATATCAGAGCTAGTTGATTTGTAGAAAAATTTCTACATGGTACCAAAGCTAGCTGATTTGTAGGAAAAATTCTACAAAATTCTACAAGAAATTCCTTTTATTGCAACACTAGGTATTGTTATCTTGTGGATGAGAATTTTTGTGTGGGTGTGCTATTATATCCTTACTCACTAATTGGAATCATAGTAAACAAATAAATAAAGTTTTGCAAGTTTTGTTAAGTAACTTGAGTAAGAAAGTAAGTAACTATGGATTTGATAGAGAATGGAAGAGAAGAAATTTTACCATGCACTCATTGATGGATATTCCAACCTTGAGTAGATAACTCATGCACAAGATAAAAAAATACCTTCCCTACTCTACAATAGCAAAACCCTAGAATTCATTTTTTTTTTTCCAATATCAAAGCATACCATATTAAAAAACATATCTTAAAATTTAAATTTTCTTTTCTACTGTTTAATGTTTTCACTGTCGGTTATTTTCTTACGTATTATCTCCTATTTATTATTACCATTTGTTTGATCAGTTTTCCACATTTCTTTATCCTAAAGATGAACCATAGTTGTAGGTTCGAAACGTTGATAAACAATTTTCATTAAATGCAATGGATGCAAAAAACAATTTGCAACAAGATATATATATTAGGCTTAAAATTACAACTTTTACAACCATTGCCATAAAAGTTCATTGGTAACAAAAAGTTTAAAATCAACCTAAAATAAAAAAGTGGTTCTACTAATAGTGCCTCTTTCTTTGGGGTTAAAATTACAACTTGTTTGAAGCCACAATATTGACAATTAGTAACATTGCAACTTGTTTACCTTAGAGACACACTCATATGGTTGTGATTTATTGTTTCTTTGATGAGATTCTTTCTGATCAATTTGAACATGTTATTCTCCATTGAGTGGTTGCATTCTTGTGCTCATTGGTCTTCACACATTCAATGGTATATCAGTTCTTGTTCCCTATGCTCTCTATCTCATATGTGATAGATGCTGCTTCAATTGGCAGTTGGTATGATTTTCATTGTGTGGTTTTCTTACATAAAAGTGATGATAAGGTTATGACTTGTTAGAATTAGATGTATATTTTATTACTTATAACTCAATAAAGATGTTACCTATTTACTACATCTAACCATGTCGGGACATAATTACTTCTAGATAAGTGTGCCTTAATCTAGGCCACTAGGTACTACTAGGAAATCAATGTGAGTAGCACAGTCACATCACCCCCTTGCTTAACACCTTCCATCCATTTCCCTTAATTTTCATCTCATCCATAAAAGATCAATATCCCCTAACTTATGATTAACTTATCAAATTTTAAAAAATGGGTCTATAATAATAAAGAAAGAAAAGGAACACAAACCTTAACTAAATCAAGCCAAAATAATAGGCTAAAGAGGTGAAGAACAAAATAAATAAATAAAATAAAAGGATAAAACTACTTCACTATGCCATCCCGTTCGTTTTAAAGTTCTAAGAGTAGAATGCCTATCTAAAACAAAAGGGGACTTAGAAAAAGCTAAAGAAAAAAGGAAGAAAAAATGAAAGGGGAAGTGTGTGTATGACAAAGTAGAAAAGAGTGAAAAAAAGCTCCCTCTCACAAGGTTTTGAAAGTAAATGCAAACTCATAGACACATTTTAATCAACTAGTTGGACCAAATATAGACCCTCCATGTCATAATATGATTTTGAAAGACAATCCATGGGTTACCCTTACATTTCCTTTTCATAAGCTAACATAATTTAGCTACTCTAAACAAGAGGGATTTCCTTACATCCTTTCCCATAAACACATGTAATGGGGGTAAGGTTGTCCCCCATGATTTTTTTATAAGTAAATTGGTAACATTTTCTTATGTTAATTGTGTTAAATTATATTGTCTATGTTAGTACCTAACAACTAGGTTAAGCTAGATGTGCCATTAGAAGTTGGGAGCCATGCATTGGGATCCATGTACTATGCCTTAGGGTATGTGAAAAATGCTTCATGGCCTATATTCTTGCATTGGTTGTACCCATCTATAGTTATATTCGTTTTCATTGGGATACATGTCATAGTTTTGTGGGATGCATGCCCATTCCTTGGGATCTATGTCAGGTCCATCTTTTAATGTGGCTGGAAACAATTTCAACTTTTAAGCATCAAGTAAGTAATCATAAGTTGATATACATAATGATTCAAATTCAAAGGGAAAATATTTTGGGTCTTCTGTTCTCATTCCATGGAAGTTAGGAAGTACAAATGTGTTAGAAACACTAAGGGTGGGGGGGGTGAATCAATATTTCTTACAATTAACACTTAATTAATGTTTTTAAGAGATTAGTTAATCTTCAAAAGTATTATAATTATTCAGTAAAGCAGTAAACAACAATGCATAAAGATAGAGGCATTAGGCACAATATTTTTAGGTGGGAAACCCCCTCTGGGTCAGAAACCACCAAACGTTTTTCTTATCAATTCTTTAATCTTCAGCCCCAACTGAAAAGAAATCTACAACTTTCTAGAATTCTAGAAAAGCATTCTTCTCCAGCTCCCATTGGAAGGAAATCCCAACACCCTAGTTTTATCAACAATCAACTCACAGGATGCCCCAACACCCTAGCGAGCCACATAGCCCTAGTACCACCCTACCACCCTAAAGTGTTTACAGGCCCCAACTTGAAGGTGACTTCATTCACCTTCCTAGCACCACCTTACCACCCTATAAAGACAAAAATTAAATACAAAAGTGTAGACTCCCGTACCGGGCACAATGATCCACTTTACATCGATATTGCAATGATTTTATTTGACTAACTGACACACTAGGACCTAAAATTTTCTCCCAACAAACTAAGAACTCTTGTCCCAACAACAAACCAAATCCCTTTTCCCAAAATAAATTTGCCTTCTCCAACTCTAGGTAATGACACAAACTTTTGTAATTACATAGGTGTACATTGTTTGAATTAAATTGAAAAAATGACTCTTTACAAAGCTTACAAGACTTGATATTTGCTGATCGAATTATCCTTGATGCTGATGATGAATCTTACTATTTTTTGACTTGATATTGTATTTTTGTTACTACTTCTAGCGCTTTTTTTTTAAATGTTTTTTTAATTTTTTGTTATCTTAATCCCTTTGTTATGTCCCTTGAATGTTGTTCCTTAGACTGCTCTTCTTAAGGGTCTGATGCAACTTGGATGTCTTGAACCAATTTTACCTGCAAAAGGAGTAGTTCCAAGGTGAATCCCAATACCCAAAATAAAATAAAAGCATGACCCTTAACCAAAACTTACCTTTGCCTACAAAAGAGAATATCAAGTGGATCCTCTGATAGAGAAAATGCTATATTATAGATAGACCTTCAATGCAAAAGCAAAACACTCGTGGCACTTTTTTCTCAACAGTTTTGAACTTTTAAAACAATGTAAAGTAAGCTTGCAAATGTGTTGTAGAAGAGAATAAAAAGAGGTACAACGTAATCTATTTAAGACCTACCAAATGTGACAAGGAAACAATGATACCTTAAGAACTGAATATTAATGGAAATTTAAAACAAAAATAAATAAAAAAAAACTAACTTGAACCCAAGAAAGTTTCCAAAACAAGTGTCAAATGATAAATTTACCTAGATACTTTACTGCGACCTTCATTTATAATTATGAACTGAAGCATGATTTCCCATCCATCATAAGTTGGGTAATCCTTGCTTCCTTTCAATTGTAAATGTATTGTTGTAGCTTTGACTTCTAGGTAAACAATTTTCAAATTTAATTCTTTTGATCAGTGACGCAACTACTATCTAAAGTCAAGTTGATTTCTAGGCATAGGTCATCTATGAATATGCCCAAAACTCATGTTTAGAGATTGTGTTATATCACAAATCTAGAATGAACCGTTTTTATCCTATAGCTTCATATTGTAAGCTGCATGAGAATCTCCTTCTTCAGTGGTTTATAATCATCAAGAAATCAGCTTATGTGCATAATGGTAACACCCAAGGTGATAGGACTCATCTCAACAAAGATTGCAGACTATACCTTAATATATTTATGAAAGAAATGAAATCTTTTAATCAAAGCCTTGCAATGGATGGAGTCCCCAAATTCTTTGCTTTCGTGATCTCTTTACCAAAAATCATTGCTCATATATATTGCAGATATCATAGACATGGCTAAGATGCCAGAATTGTCTTCGTTGTTTAGATATTATGCCTTTCCATGTTTAAATGAAAGCCTTTACCTTCATTCTCCACCAATGGATGCCCTAATGAAATTGTTGAAGTCACAAGGATTCTAAAATCATTGTGCACCGTCAACATTAGTCCTTTGTTTTGAGTTGAAGTCTGGACTGGATTAGACTTTAGCTTTGCTGTCTTTACTATGATGAAACTAGGAAGATACAAAGAGTCATAGGTCTTCAAAGAAACCCTACAATAGATGACACACAAACCTCCAAGGTTAGTACCTTCACTTACCAATGTAGATGATACACGAAATTCCACTCATGCAATAAAAAATTCTCAATGAATCACCCAAATTGAACCCTAACCCTCCTAAATATGTCCGCGATAACATTCCTTAGGGTATCCAAAAATTTTAGAGTGTGTACTCAACAAATCATATCTTTATATGCTTATCATTGATGGTGTATTCAACTCCTTTTTATAGAAATAATTTGAGTTAAGGAGGGATTTAAAAGTGAACATTGGAGGCTTCATAAGGCCTTGAAACAATTCAAATTTAAATAATGAACACCTTATGTACTAAGGAAAGAGAGCCACTGACCATGAGGAGGATGATTAAAGTATTCTTCCTTATTTAAAATAATAAGGGACACTCCCTATGGATGAATAAACATTTTAATACTCTATCAAAATAATTAAATTATATTAATATTAATAAATAATAATAACTAACCGTTAAGAACCCTATTTAATATTCGACTAGAAATTTGAAATCAATGATAGGCTTAGTGCATATGGTCCTACCAATATTGTGAAGCCCATGATTGGTTATTATATTTGGTTATTGAATATTTTCAACTTATACACAATGAAATTGCAACTATAATCATTGTCATATATTAACAATTGTACATGAATAAGGTGTCATGTCACCACACCCTTGGGGTCTAGCCCACAAAACTAGGTATTCAACATAAAACTCAATTTTCTCTCAAACCAGAAGGAACCGCGAGGTGTACCATCTATATAAAAAACATAACTTCAAGGAGAATCTATCTAGAAGGATCCTGACACGAGATTCAATGAATTTCCATCTCAAATTTTCCATTGAATATCGAGGTATCTCCTGGTGTTAGTTTGTTTGACATTGATGACAACCACCTATCAACAATCCCTCCCTTTGGCACTGATGGCAACACAAGTACTCCCCTTGTGATCATAACTCCCCCTGCAATCATAAATCCCCCTAAAACCATGTTCTAACCTTTTTAACACTTTCTCTCCCCCTTTTGAAGTCAATGGCAAAGGGTAACTCCCCTTGACAACCTACCTCTCCTGTGGACCTATGACCTACCTTAACTTCCCATATCTACTTAAACAAATCAGTGATCTAATGAAGACTTGGGAGAATCCCAAGATTTTAGTGAAAATACTCAAATCTCTCACATGATAATAGTTTGGTAAAGATATCAACGAGTTGTTATTTTTTCTCATTGTATTCAACTTTGATGTTATTCTCGGCAACCTATTCTCTAACAAAGTGGTACTTGATCAAAATGTGTTTTATTTTTGAATGCATCAAAAGATTCTTGGAGATAGTTATGGTGCTGGTGTTATCACAGAATATTGGAATGGGCTTGTCAAACTTTAGTTGAAGATCTTGCAAGGTTTGTTTCATCTAAAGGACTTGCATATAAAAATTAGTTGTTTCTATGCATTATGCTTCTATTGTGGATAAGGATATCAAAGATTGCTTCTTTCTCAACCATGTAACAAGACAACCACCTAGAACACTGATCCACTAGTGCTCCTATGATCATCGACACTTCCTGCCCAATCAACATTTGTATATGTTGTAATAATTAACTCGTTTACTTTAGGATACCATAGTCCATATTCTATTGTTCCCTTGAGATATTGGGAAGATCCTTTTTACTGCAATGACATGAGATTCTTTTGGTGCTACTTGGAATCAGGTTACCTGTCTGACTACCTTCATCACATCTGGTCTGTATCCATAAATACATTATACATAATTTTATTTAAACTTGTTAGCTTTGAAATTATTTTTGTTAATTCTTGCTTGACATACTATGCTTCATACGAATTGTTACTGTTCATTCTGTGAATTAACTTTTCTCGCCACTGGAACTGTCCATAATATTCCTTCATGTGAACCTGTCAATGATTGATCTTCAATGTGCCACTATCACTGCTTAGACTCCCCCTCTACAATATTTTGGGAGTCATCATGCTAGATTCTTCAAATAATGTACCACCCATCTCTTTGGATGGATCATTCCGAACCTTGTCATTATCTAATGTACTTTTTTCTACCTCAAGATCATTTGCCTTTACAAAGGATGAAAGAATTACTGCTGAAACTTTCTTATTTTCTTGATATTCTTGTGTTTGTTGTCCTTTCCTATTAGGGTTTTCATGCATGGAGGATTCCTTCCCATATCTGCAATCTTGAGCTATTTTCCCATAGTTATGTTATTTGTAACATTCATACGATGTAAACTTCCTACTGTCAAAGTCATGGTAAAACTTGTCTTTTGATCCTATAAACCTGCTTCTAGGGTTTTGTTTCCATTGATAATATCTTTGATAATTGCACCTGTTACAAATTTGATAATCCCTATGTATATTTCCAAACTTAGCATATGAAAAACATTAACCATTAAACAAATTTGCGTATATGAATGAGTTATCTTATCTAAATGGTCTTCTGTATTCATTCCTTTTTGGAGGAGGAACTATCTCTTGATTATTTCTTAGAGTTTTGTCATTTTTAATTTTCTTTTTTCCTTCATTTTGATTTGGAATTTGAATGCTTATGAACTCATCTAATTCTCTAGAGCTACTTGCAAGGTTCTTTTTGACATTTCCCCTTTCCGTTTCCTTTCGTAGAGAGCCTATTTGGGCTTCTAGTTCTTCCCTTGCATATTTTCTTTCTTTTAACACATTCCTTAGTGATTATTCAATTCTTTTGGCTTATTCTAAATTTACTCTGAGGTTGATGATTTATTCTTCATTTCTTTTGTTGAGGTTCTTGGTGTTTTCTTTTACCTCCAATTCGTTTCCAGAGGATTAACTTTTTTCCTTTCTACTTTGAGTTCTTTTATAACTCTGAAAACTTCATTTTGAAATTCGATTTTAGTCATTTCTTCTTCTTCATCTTCTTCTTTGTTAGGCACTTCCTTCTTGTTATGCTTAGCCATAAATAATACTCTATTTTTCGTTCTTCACACCGTCACTTTCTTCTTCAGATGTGGAACTATCTTCCTTGGAGAGGAAGTTTTTGTTTAACCATTTCTTCTTACCTTTCTTGTTGAAATTTCTTTAACCTTTCTTTCCTTTCATAAATGCTTCATTCTTATGAGGGAACTTAGCAGAAAAATCACCAATCTCACCACAATCAAAACATACTAATGGAAGTTTTCCTTTGTAATTACCTGTTCCTCTTTTCATCTTCCTCGTAATGTATGTAAATTATTCATATGAAATTTTTTCTTCTTCCTCTTTGTAACAACTAGATCTAGGTTTGGATACATGTTTTCCCATTTTCAATCTTCTTTGATGCTATAAATGTCGTTTCTACATTAAATGAACCATTTTCCTCTTCAATCCTCATTTCATATGTTGTAAGTATCCTATGTAGTTTGTCCATACTCAAGTTGCTTAAATATGATCTATCTTCTATAACAAAAACCTTAAGATTAAATCTGATTAGAAGATTTTAGAGGAATTTTCAAATAATGACCTTTTTGTAAACTAGTTCTCCCAAAACTTCTAAGGAATTTTTTATTTCATCAACACATTGAAATTAAGCTTCAATGTTCTCATCCTCTTTCATCCTCAGTTGTTCAAATTGAGCTTTGTAAATTTGAAGTTTTGCTTCCTTGACCTTCGCGTCTCCTGCATATATGTTTTGAAGCTTTTCCCATAGTTCCTTAGCTGTTTTACAACCCAATACCTTAACATAGACGTATTGTGTGAGTCCACTTATACTAAGATCATTTGCATTGTCGTCATTAACGCGATTTTTCTTACCTTGTTCATTTGTTGTTGCTTTATAGCCGTGTTCGACTATTTCCCAAACCTCATATCCTTGTGAAAGTAAGTGAACCTACATCATTCCACTCCATAGTGCATAGTGATCTCCATTTAAAAAAGGAACTCTATTCTTTCTTTACTCCATGATCTCGTTCCAGTTTTTAAACTTCTAGTGAAGGAACTCGCTCTGATACCAATTGTTGGAAACACTGAGAAGGGGGGTGAATCAATATTTCTTACAATTAGCCATCAGGGGAATTTTGAGGTCTAAAATGGGCCTCCTAAGAAAAATGTAAAAACAAAATAAACTTTATAAGAACCAATAGGATTCAAGATGATGATGTCAACCATGGGGGATGATTCACCATTTTTGGAGTAAAAAAGTAAAAAGTTAAAAAATAATAAAATAATAAAACTACTTCTTCCACTCTTATTTTCAACTTATCTCCCCAAGGTTTTACTCAAATTTTGAGCAGGAGTAATCCTTGGATGCAAAATTTAATTCCTCATCCAAGGAGTACCCATATTGCATACTTTCGGTAGACCCTGCTACAAGAAAAATGAGAAATACATGAAAACATGTGATTGAAATAACGTTTTTTCATATATTTTTCATTTTTCATGTAGTAGGGTCCATCAAAAGTATTAAAAATGGGTACCCCTTGGACGAGGAATCAAATTCCACATCCAACAAGTGTTTTTGCTCGAAATTTGATTAAACCCATAGGGAGATACATTGAAAATACGAGTTGAAAAATAATGTTTTCCCTTTTCCCTCTAAAATTTGATGATGTAATCAAATATTATTTTATTATTTCCACTATTATTTTATAATTTCCTTAGGAGGCCCATTTTAGGCCTCAAAAGTCCCCTAATGACTTAATTAATCTTTTTCAAAGCATTAGTTAATGTTCAGCGGTATTATAATTATTCAGTAAAGCAGTAAACAACAATGAAAAAAGATAGAGACATTAGGCACAATATTTTTAAGTCGAAAACCCCCTCCAGGTCAAAAACCACCTAACAATTTTCTAATTAGTTATTTAATATTCAACCCCAAATGAAAAGAAAGCTACAACATTCTAGAATTCTAGAAAATAATTCTTCTCTAGCTCCCATTGGAAGGACACCCCAACGCCTTGGTTTTATCAACAATAATTTGATAGGATCCCCCAACACCCTAGCGAACCAAAACTTACCCTAACACCACCCTACCACCCTAAAGTATTTACAAGCCCTAACCAGAAGGTGAATTCATTCACTTGCCTAGAACCACCCTACCACCCTATAAAAAAATATTAAATACAAAAGTGTGGACTCCCATACTAGGGACAATGATCCACTTCACAACGAAATTGCAATGATTTTATCTGACTAACTAACACACTAGGACCTAAACTTTTCTCCCAACAAACTAAGAACTCCTGTCCCAACAACAAACCAATGCCATTTTCCCCAAACAAATTTTCCTTCTCCAACTCTAGGCAATGGCACAAACTTTTATAATTACATTGATGTACATTGTTTGAATTCAATTGACAAAATGACTCTCTACAAAGCTTGTAAGACTTGATAAATATTGATTAGATTATCCTTGATGATGACAATGAATATTTCTGTTGTTGTAACTTGATCTTGTATTGTTGTTACTACTTCTTCCTTTTACTGCTTCTTTTCTTTTGATCTTGATCCCTTTGCTATGTCCCTTTAATGTTGTTCCCTGGATTGCTCTTCTTAAGGCTCTGTTGCAACTTGGATGTCTTGAGCCAATTTCACCTACAAAAGGAGTAGTACCAAGGTGAATCCCAATATCCAAGAGAAAATAAAAGCATATAACCCTTAACCAAAAACTACCTTTACCTAAAAAATAGAATATCAAGCGGATCCTATGGTAGAGAAAAAACTATATTATAGATAGACCTTCAATGCAAAAGCAAAACACCCTTGACACTATTTTCTCAATAGTATTGAACTTCTAAAACAATGTAAATTAAGCTTTCAAATGTGTTGTAGAATTGAATAAAAATAGGTACAACATAATCTATTTAACACCTACCAAATGTGACAAGGAAATAATGATACCTTAAGGATTGAATATTAATGGAAATCTAAAAAAAAAAATACACTATCTTAAACCCAAGAAAGTTTCCAAAACAAGTGTCGAATGAGAAATCTACCTGGATACTTTATTGTGACCTTCATTTATAATTATGAACTGAAGCTTGATTTCCCATCCATCATAAGTTGGGTAATCCTTTCTTCCTGTCAACTGTAAATGTATTGCTATAGCTTTGACTTCTAGGTAAACAATTCTCAAACATAATTATTTTGATCAATGGCCCAACTGCTATCTATGTAAATTCGACTTGATTTCTAGGCAAAGCTCATCTATGCATATGTCCAAAAATCATGTTCAAAGATTGTGTTATATCACAAATATGGAATGGAACTTGTTTATCTTGTAACTGCACATTGTAGGTTGCATGAGAGTCTCCTTCTTCAGTGGTTTATAATCATCAAGAAATAAACTTATATGCATAGTGGTAATGGCCTAGGTGAGACGCCTCATCTCAACAAAGATTGCAGACTATACCTTAATAGATTGATGACAGAAATTAAAGATACACTTAATAAAATCCATGCAATTAATGGAGTCCCCAAATTCGTTACTGCGTTGATTTATTTACCAAAATTCATTGCTCATATATAATGTAGAAATCATAGACATGGTTAAGATTCCATAATTGTTTTCGTTGTTTAGAGATTAAGCCTTTCCATGTTTAAATCAAAGTATTTACCTTTTTTGTTCAGCAATAGATGCCCTAATGAAAGGGTTGAAGTCACAAAGATGTCAAAAAAATTGTGCAAAATAAACCTTAGTCCTTTGTTTTGATTTGATGCGTGGATTGGATTAGACTTTAATTTCACTGTCTTTACTATGATGAAACTAGGAAGATACACAAAGTCATAGGTCTTCAACATAAACTTGCAATATATGTCACACGAACCTCCAAGGCTAGCACCTTCTCTTACCAATGTAGATGACATACGAAATTATGCTCCTATAATAAAAATGCCCAATGAATCACCCAAACGGAACCTTAACCCTACTAAATATGTCTACGATAACGCTCCTTAGGGTATTTGAAAATTTCAGAATGTGTACTCAAAAAAGCATATCGGTACATGCTTATCATTGATGGTGTATTATACTCCTTTTTATAGAAAGAATGCGAGTTAAAGAGGGCTTCAAAAGTGAACATTGGAGGCTTCATAAGGCCTTGAAACAATTAAAATTTAAATAATAAACACCTTATGTACTAAGGAAAGAGGGCCACTAGCCATGAGGAGGATGATTAAAATATTTTTCCTTATTTAAAATAATATGGGACACTCCTTATGGATGAATAAACATTTTAATACTCAATCAAGATAATGTAATTTCCTTAATATTAATAAAAAATAATAACTAACCCTTAAGAACCCTATTTAATATTCCAATAGAAATTTGAAATCATTGATTGGCTTAGTGCATATGGTCCTACCAAGATTGTGAAGTCAATGATTGTGTTATTTCCTTTAGTTATTGAAGATATTAAACTTATACACAATGATATTGTAGTGAGAATCATTTTCATATATTGACAACCCTAGGTGAATAAGGTGTCATGTCACCACCCCCTAGGGTTTTAGCCTACAAAACTGGGTCTTAAACTTCAAAATAAATTTCCTCTCAAGCCAAAAGGAACCACAGGGTGTACCATATATCAACAAAAACATCTCTTCGAGGAGAATCTATCTAGAAGGATCCTGACATGAGATTCCATGAATTTCGATGTCAAATTTTCCATTGAAGATCAGGGTAGCTCCTGGTGCTACTTGGGTTTACATCAATCACAACCACCTATCAACAATATGGAGAGATCTTATTCATACTAACATTAGTATTGGTATATTGAATGGAAAATCCATAATGATCTTCTTCATTTTCACCATCTCCATCCTCACCTCTTCCTCTACCTCCTCTACCACCTCTTCCACCACTAGGAGTTCTTCTTCCTCCTCCAAGTAGTGGTATTTCTCCTCCTATTCTTCCTAGTAATTTTTTAGTGTCCATTAGGAGGAGGAAAGAATTCTCCTTCACATTCTGCCATTGATTCCTCAGAGCTGAGGTAATAAGGTTCTTCAATTAGATTTTCTTCTTCTGATTCCTCTATTAATGGTCATCTAGATAAAATTCCATTTTATTCTTCTTATTCTTGTTCTTTAGTAGGTACTTCCAGTTCTTGTCCAAAAAATGTCTCTCCTGTTGAAGAAAGAAAGCTGACTGCTTCAGTTGAATATGTAGGTTCATTACTACTACTTCATGGAAGAAGTTGGCTCTTCTCTAGTTGTAATATCAGATATTTGTACCTCGGGAAGCCTTCTTCTAGCTGCAAAAGTTGGAATTCATGATATAGATGGTGATGTGGCTCTTATTGCACTACATGGTCTATTGGGGGTGGTTGGTGATGATATAATTGAAGTTCGTTTTCTAACAAATATACTTCTAGAATCTATACATGCATTCTAGAATGAATGAATTTTAATTTTCATGCATCTAAGAATGAGATGCAATTCAACAATTGTGGTCAAGAGGAACCTCACAATGTGATGTGCAATTTTTTACCTCTCTTATTACCCTTCATCCTGACCAAAATTGTGTAAATTAAAATACATTCTAAATTGAAGGTTAATTCTTATGTGTACTTCCTCGACAACATCGTGAAAATGTTGGGTACTTTAATTGTTCTTTTAAACTACCTAACATCAAATTGTCAATATAGGTACATAGACTTGTGAAGTACACTACACTATATGTTCTAGTAGATCAATTTAAATTGTATAGGTCCTTAAGTCTATCCATGAGAAAATAGAGTATTAACCTATAAATGTAAATGAAACATATTATATCAAAGTGTATGAAAACAAATGAAATCTTAACCTAAACTATAATGAAATCTAATATGCATAATCTTAAAGAAATTCTAGCAAATGATCTCTATTGTAAGAGTACAAGCATGATTTTATTTTTCAATGAAATTCATCTTGGGAAAAAGACACACACTTGATTCTAATGAAATTTCTATAATCTGATTAAATGAACACAACTTCTATTATAGGAAAGCAAGGTAATTATTTCTAGGAAAATAACTTAAATGTATTCTATGAAAGCATGGATTTTTATTCTAAGAAATCAAATAAGCCCGATCTAGTAAAAACAAGGACAATTATCCTAGTGAAGTAGTAAAATCCAATTGGATGAAGATAATGACAATTATGCTAAAAGGATAGTGAATATATTCTATGAAAGTAAAGACAACTATTTTAATGAAGTATTTAAATTATAACCTAATTACCACAAGGACAATTTACACTAGAAATCAAGAACCTATTCCGATGAAGGCAAAATTACTATCTATGAAAGCGAATAATGATTGTTTTTTAAAACAATAGCAATTTATCTATGAAAGCAGTGAACCTATTTGTGTAAGACTTTGAATTGAAAATCTTCAAAAGTGTGTGTGATCAATGCTTAAAATTCTCTCATGTGAAATGAGTTAAAACCTATGATGAAAATTTGTGTTATGAAAGTAACTATAAGAATGAAATGTTGTGATTGTAAACCTTAAACTATGACTTCAAAAATAAGGAATGAATGCAAGATCAAAGAGCTAGAAATGCAAAATATTCTTGATATTTTGAATGTAATCAAAGCACTTGATCTAATCCTATAAGAGAAGAAAAACATTGACCAAAAATATAAAACTAAATTTTAAATGAAACATAGTATCTAATTGTGAAAGAAACATAGTAAAAACAAAGTATGATAAAGAAGATTATACTATAAGTCTTGCATGCCACAAGGGGGCTCTCATGGTGATGAACAAGATTAAAAACACATAGAAAATTTACTACTACTAGTGAAACTTTCTCATCAAATCTAAATGATAGGAAGATGTAATAATTAGTATTAAAATATAAATAGTGTGTACATAGAGATTATTCTTTCATTGACAGGATCTGCTCCTCGATTTCCAGTGAGCCTATTTATATTGTGCTTTGACAATAGTTAACTAAGAAAGACATTGCTACAAATATAAAGATATAAGCGATGATCGTATGTCATATTACATTTTAATTTTTAATTCTTATGATTCATTGATGACTCAATGATATGAAGATATATTAGACACAACCTCACTTCTTGCTAATCCTTAGCTTTCTGAAGATGGTCTTGCTCGCTTGAAGTCATTTCACTACCAAGTAGTAATTATAATGAATTTTGCCTTTGTTTGATATGCCACACAATCACTGATTGATAGTTTAACCAAGCCATTTTTGGTCATCTAATGATATCTTTCTTGTGCCAAATGGGTGGAACACCATGTAGAATGGTTTAACACTTACCCATATGCTTGAGCCGACCTGTTTACTTTGGAAACCATTTGAACCTTGGATGTAGCTACAAATTGTCATCAGAGTAGTAGAATTTTTTAGTTTCTATAATCTTTGAAAATTAACTTGATTTTATATAGAAAAACATACAAAACGATAGATATATTGGAAATTTTATGTTTTTATTATTTTGTTGCTTAGATGGCCATTCACACAAAAGATGGTAAGAAGGTATACGCACAAGGAAATTATGAGTTTCTACAAAGGATAAGTGAAAAACTAAAGTAGCAATTTGTAAAAAGGTACTAATTCTTCAAACCAACATTAATACTATTCGAGCGATATCAGTATATTTAACGATTGTAGCAAAAGACAAATTTTTTTTCTTTCAAGGAAACATGTAGCAATTTTATATATCAAAGCTGGAAATGGACCAATTCCCTTACATTCAAAATTTTCTCAAATTCAAATATTTGTAGAGATAAATCATGAGAGTATTTGATGCTACCCCTTTTATTTATAACTATTCTACTTACAACATTTATACTATAACTTCTCCAAAAGACCCCACAAAATTTGACAAAACAACAAAACATGTATTTTGTAAAGGGACTATCTTCTCACTGCTTTTCATCTTCTCCAGTGGATTGTTCTCCTAGATTGCTTCCATAGTTTGACTAGGTAGTAAGATCATATCGAACTCGCAATGATCCTATTCTACCACCCCTTCTACCTGAGTATTGGGAGTGGGCATTTATCCTAGTTTGAAGACCTCTTTAAGCACTCTAACAATCATTGCTTCCATTTTTACCTCGATACTATCCACCTTAAAATTCAAGTTAATCATTAGAGTGTTCGGATGCTCCACTTCTTTCTGTAGCAACTCTAGATCCTTTCCAACCAAAAAGATGAGTCCAAGCCACCATTATTTGATCATGCACCTTCTGAATTACTTGCTTCCTTGTCTTTTCTACCATGATTGCCATATCTCCATTTCTTTGAATTTCCATGCTCTTCTGGACTATCATCGCTTCCATTGAGACTTGTTGAGGCCATTTTACAAGCAATCCTTCCCTGCACATAGATTATTCTTTGGTTTAACTGTTTCACCCACTTCCTTGGTATAATTACCACTTTCCTATCAATTTATGTGCACATCCTATCACATTTAAAATCATTCTCACACTCTAGATTAAACACGACATGATCCACCATCCTTTCCACCACCATTTTGCATTCGAATTAACTTCCTTCCACTCGAATCAACTCAAGAAATGTATTGAATCTGCCTTCCCCACCATTCACATTTAATATTATTAAGAAGGTATTCCACTTGACCTTCAACATGGTACTAAGATCCATGAGCCTACAATTGTAGTTAATATAACCCAGTTGTCGACTCCACGTCCCAAGAAATTCCTGCCTAACCTTGAGACAATACTCAAGCATGCTTGATCTATCCTCTTTAATGCTTGTTTTATTCCAACTGTTACCCAATGAAATTTTATTTATTCGACCATTTAAGGGATGTGACATATTTTAGGTTGAGATTCATCGATGATTAAGGCTCCTTGTTCTAAGCCAATATTGGCTTGAATGTTTTCATCACGGTTATTCTCACATTTTACATGGTATAATTTGAAAACATGTAATTTTCTTAGAAGGACCATACCCATAAAATTATGTGTCTATGATATGCCTATTCTTGAAGGACCTTGAACACCTTTGGATCACAACCATTGAATCACCAACTATATTTAGATTCCTTAAACCTTTGGAGATAGCTATCTTCAGACCTTTCCTGATCTGAATTGGATCCTCAACCACTCTTACAATTTCCTGAACTATGTAAAAATCATAACAAAAGTTTCAAAGTGCTATGGATATCGAGCTTATCAGAAGTAACCTCTGAAAAATGGAAATTTGTGGTCAGCATGGAGCAACAAGGACCCTTGATCAAACCGCGTAGACCGTTGGCCCATGGTAACCACGCTTTGGCGCAAATTGGCAAACGGAAAGTCAAATCCAAAAATAGAGGTAGTTTCTGATCGTGCATCGCAAGGCATCCCCCTTAGTGAAGGAAAGCCCCAAGCACTCGGTCACGAGGAAAAGCATAAAACCATACGAAAATTGCTGATTCTGTCAGAAGGCGGGCTTCGCACTAAAACTAACAGGATATCAGAAAGACCTCAAGCAGTAAGCGGGTTCGACTGTGTCCTGCTCGATGCCATACACTAGGTGACACACGTCCAGCAGATGAGAGAGAAAACTATTCACATCGCGCGAGTAAAGGTCATGCTACTTACCCATGTGATATGGACGAAGGATTTGGAGGCCCCAGATTAACGACGGAGAAGCAATCCGATGGGTGAAAGGATTCGACAAGAAAATAGGCTGAGGCGGATAAGATTTGAGATCCAGCATGACCGATGAGTTGGAAGAGGAATTAGTTCCATGAGAAATATTGGAGCAATGGAAATAATGACCATTCAAAGAGAACTAAGACTCAATTCGTGAGGAAATAGGTGGCCACCACTCTATGAAGCGTTACAGTGATGATGACGCAAAGCAAGGTAATTCCAGCAGACATAGGTAGGAGATCCAAAGAGCCAGGAAGTAGAAACGAATGATTAGGGAGAAGATTGGCTTTAAGCAACGAACAGAAAAAGAAAGTAGGGGGAAAGCAGAAAAAGAGAGCAAAGAGAGAGAGAAGAAAAAATTACAGAGAACAGAGAAGCCGAGCTGAACTGCAGAGCAAAGGAAGCATCGAGCAGACAGAGACAGAGAGAGTTCGAGAGTCTATGAACTCTAGAGAAGGCTTGAGAGGTTCAAGCAACTCTTCTCTGTATACAAGTCAAGTATTGAGTACCAAATTGGACTCATACCACTGAGATTAGTTGAGGTTGAGTTTCAGTAAGGGGAGTCTGTGTACTCTAGAGACTTGGGGGATCCAAATACAGTCCTATTGATCATTATCCATTAAGTGAGATTCAATTTGAGCTCAGTGTTGTAAAACTCTGCTTTTTAAGACATAATACAAAGGCCACCACTGAAGGCTGGACCAGGAGACGTAGCCCAGGAGGATTGGTTGAACTCCTTATTAAGATTGTTGTGTTTTATGTGTTTGCTACTGTGTTCTCTTATTATTTCAGTGTCTGTGTATTTTGCAATATTATCAATCCGTTGCATAAAATAACATAGACACCCCATAGCACATAAGTCTATAATACCTTCATTAATTAATTGAGATCATTCACAAGTGATTTCAGATCAAGTGGTATCAGAGCACTAGGTTGTTTAAGGTTGGACAAGCTTGTGCTGGATTTTGTTGTTGAATGCTAACTAGATCAAAGCTTAAAGTAGGAGAAGGAGAGTTGGTTGAAACTAACCTAGAAATTGGAAGAGTCTATCCTAAGAAGAAAATGTTAGAAGAAAGTCCCTTGGGACTAGACCCGCAATTCATAGATAGTTTCCTGGCCATGAGGTCCATGGTAGAGGAAATGTATAGGGAGTTTAAGAAAGGTAAATCTAAAGATTCATCACACTCCAAAGAAAAAGGAGAAGAAGAATCTCTCCTCCATGACCACTCAAAAGGAAAAGGGAAAGAAGAAAACTTTCTCACACCTCCTAATAGCCTTGAACATAAAAAAGAAGACATCTTTGATTAAATTAGATGTTAAATTTGATTTACCAATATATGATGGAGAGATGAATGCAGAGAAGCTGGATAATTGGATTATAAAAATTGATGTTTATTGCAGAGTGTAGAGTATCGAATCAGACAAGAGTAAGATTCAGCTTACCAGCCTATGCCTCGAGGGCACTGCCTTGATATATTGGGAAGGCAGGACACAAGCTGACATGAGGAAACATGGTAAGATTCTTTCTGTCTGGAGTGAATTTGCTTCTGCAATAAAAAAGAAGTTCTATCCACTAGCTTACATGCAACAAGCCATGATGAGCTGGAAAACTCTTCGCCAATTGAAAGGGTAAAGTATACAAGGTTACACCAAGAATTTAGGAAGAGAGCTTTGATTCTAGGAATTTCATTAGACTCACCTAAGACTCTATTGAAGTACATAGGTGGTCTACACATCTACATGAGGCACACTATCCTCATGTTTAATCCCACTAGTATAGATAAGGTATCTGTTCAAGCTACGCATCTAGAAGCTAGAGGAAAAGAATGGGAACCCAGAAGTTGGAGGATCATCCAAGCCCATTGCAAGCAAGAATAAGGAGAAAAGAAAACAGAAATGGAAAGAGAGGAAGGCCAACACTGCACAGACAAGTAAGTCTTCATGCACTCACTGTAAGAAGGATGGGCTTGATGATGAGCATTGTTGGATTTTGCATTCGGAGTTGAGACTGATCAATTTATAATCGAAGTGCTCAGCTTGAACTCCTAGCTAATGTATCAAAAAGAAATTCTATGCCAAAAGGTCTCGTAGTTGAGTCCTTATTGCGAGACTAGTGACAAGTTAATGAGTAAAGTCATTGATATGAGACTCGAATATTATTAAGTCTTGATTCCGAATTCATCACTGGGAAAAATTCAGAGGATGGGAGGAAGGATGATTTTCCTATACTAGAGGAGTCACAGAGAATAAATTTTATTTGCAGATTGGTATTTTCGAATTAGGGAAGAAGAAAAGGCAACGACGATTGCAGCAGCAACAACAAATTGTGTTATTGAAAACATCAATGAAAATCTACATAGTGCAAACATGGTGGAAGAGCCTGTACCAGGTTTTCTTTCGAATGTCAAACAACTCAAACAACAGTGGAGGAAATCAACAGGAGAAAAAGAGGAAGAAATTAGGCAAATGACCAGGTTACACTAGGAAGCGTACTGACAATAATTAGTTAAACCTTATAGCCAGTGGATGACCCTGTGATGCCAAACCTCTTCCACACAGAAAATGGTGCCAGCACTATCCGATGCTATGTTCACTGGGCAGTTGAAATCTGTGGTCAACCGACCTACACAGCTCAAACTCATGACAAACAACTGTGATCTCAAAGATCAAATGTAAAGGAGTTAGTCACCATGTTTTAATTTCTATTTTTGTTTTGTTTTGCACAATTTGAGGATGGTCGTTTAAACCTCCTCACCTATTTTTGTAATAATCTATTATTATGATTTATAGTTTAGTATTTAAACCCCTCTCATGCATTTATAGAGGGTTCCAAAAATTTTATCAGAAAAAATCTTCAAAACATGCACTTTTGTACCTTCAAGGAAGTTCTGGTGAAATGAAGAAAACAAGGAAGCAATTAGGCAAATGACCAGGTTAAACTGGGAAGCGTACTGACAATATTTAGTTAAACCGTACAGCCAGTGGATGACCTTGTGATGCCAAACCTCTTCCACAAAGAAAATGGTGCCAACACTATCTGATGCTATGTTCACTGGGCAGTTGAAATCTATGGTCAGCCGACCTACACAGCTCAAACTCATGACAAACAACTGTGATCTCAAAGATCAAATGTAAAGGAGTCATTCACCATGTTTTAATTTCTATTTTTGTTTTGTTTTGCACAATTTGAGGATGGTCGTTTAAACCTCCTCACCTATTTTTGTAATAATCTATTATTATGATTTATAGTTTAGTATTCAAACCCCTCTCATGCATTTATAGAGGGGTCCAAAATTTTTATTAGAAACAATCTTCAAAACATGCACTTCTGTACCTTCAAGGAAGTTCTGGTGAAATGAATGGAACAAGATTTGTTTTTATCTTATTTGGCATCTTCTACTGAAATTGCACTTTTGTAGTCTTAGATGGTGTTGTATTGATTGGAAGCAGGTCGATATTGCTGAAACACATGAGCAAAACTTATTAGAAATGGTACTTTTATCTTGTGATTTTGTTTTGTTTACGTATTAAGCAATAATTTTTCTTCAAATTGTTTATGTATAAAATTTTAAATATTGGTTAGCATTATTTCACTTTTGAATGGTGATGGCCTAAATTTTATGCTGGATATATGAACAATTTCTTATGCGATATATCTTTCACAATTGTTTCAGATAACTATTTATTTGAAACGATTATTGTTAAAATGATTTCACTTCCTACTGTAGTTGAATGATCTTTAATACCAATTGCTTTAGGACATTATTGTAGATCGCATGTTTCAATTTTATTCCTCGGTATAGTCATAGCTAGATAGGGTTTAAATTAGGATATATGCATGCGATTATTAGTTTAGATTAGATTAATTTTAGCTTAAACATTCCGCCGAACTATCATATATCACCCCATCAACACTACCATAATTTATATTGGGAAAATGGTCCCATTACCCCTAGTCGGAGCCATTACGCCAAATAGAAAAGGAGCTACCAACCAAGGTCCAGACCGGGTGGTTTTCCCCCAATGTTGTAAGCAATGATTTTCGAGGCTTCAACATTTTTTTCTCTAGAAGGAGGGCCTGACTAGGAATGGAAAGTAAATCCAAATTAACAAGCCTATCTAAGAGTAAAAATCCCTCACCATCACCTCCAACTTCTCGACCGCATTCCAAATCCCCTAATCCTAAGTGATAAGTTGTAAAAACAACAATAGAGCCCACTGCTGAAATCCCAAAGAACCCAGATCACTCTTCTTCTACCGAAGCCCTTGAAGTCCAATATTTGATTCAGAAATTACAGCAAATTTCGATATCTCAAGGGGAATTAGAGATATCCCAAGATAATTCTACCTCTCGGTTTACCCGATCTCAATGGTTAACTATAGAACAGAGAGAAAAGATTGGAATCCCACCATTTGAACTACCTCTACCAAGCTGTAAGAAAGCTAAGAAGACACCATATGAATCTCACAATAAGATTCTTTCGTCAACACAATCATCATCTTCATTCATTCCATCCATATCATCACAAGACCAATCATCCACCTCACCACTCCAATTTTTGATTCACACAGGTACTGGAACTCCATCTTCCTCTACCCAATCACCTTCAACCACCGCCACATCTTCCTCTTCTCCAATACCAACAATGGATCAACCTCCTCAAAGGCCATGGAAAAATCCAGGAGCTATTGGGATGGCCACACCTTTACATCCGTTGCCAGCCCATCCAGAGAAATGGTTACCAAAGTTCAATCCTGATAGTGGCCTACTGGATGAGGAACACATAAACAATTTTATATTGTCCATTAACTTGAACGAATTAGTAGAAGAAGATGCAGTTGTAAGATTATTTCCATATAATTTGCAAGGAGCAGTAGGATCATGGTACTTCTCATTGCCATCAGGTTCTATTAATAGTTGGGATGCTTTTCAAGAGTAGTTTTTAACTAAATTTGGAGATGATAGATCCATGACTACCCTAATCAATGATCTCCCCAATTTGAAAGTTGAACCTAAAGAACCAATAAAAGACTTCAACTCTCGCTTCAATAAATTATTGAATAAGATACCGATGACATCTAAGCCGAACAATGAGGTCCAAAATGAGTGGTATATTTTTGCTCTCCCTTCAAACAAAACTATTTTCGTCGATAGAGTTTCCAAACCAACTTTGACAAAAAATATGAAAGAGGCAATAGCTATAGAAAAACACAATCTAGCTGTAGATAAGAAAAATGCATTAGAGGAATGAAAATCCAAGAAAGTGAATTTTAGGGATGAATCCAAGAAGAAACCACCAAAAGATCCTTTTGATCTTGAAGGTTTGTAGAAAGTCCTCAAAACCATGTCTAATGAAATGATTAATATTAGAAAATAGGTAGCAGAGAATTCCTCTAAGAAATCTTTTAGACCATTTAAAATGAATTCCGCTGCTGATCCTAAGCCTCCAAATGTTATATCAAATGCTGAATCAGAGGGAGAGGAAGATGAAGTTTCAACAAATGAAGAGAAAACAGATGACGAAGAAGTGGAAGAGTTACAAGGAATGTGGCATTTTATACTTCCCAACGAAGAAACTCAAGAAGCACTGCCTGTTGCCACCCGAAGTAAAAACCCTGTTGATTTGTTGCAAACAAATCCATATCAGAAGGCTTAAATGCCACCTCCCAAGGACAAAACAACAGTTAATAAATCTTCACCAAAATCCACTCAAGATACTCCTCATTTGAACTCTTCACCTTCAACTAAAACCCTGATAGTATCTGATGAAATGGAATATAACATTGTTGATGATATGAAAAATACTAGGGAAAACATCACCTTTCATGAGCATAGTAAGTTAAAACATTAGCGGAAGCTAGTCCTTAAGGAGCTCAAAGCAGAACCTACATCACATCTTCCTACTGCTATGATCTCACAAGCTTCCCAAGAAAAGGGAAGACCCTCTAGTGCCTCTTTAAACAAAATTGATCCAACCAACATTGCTCTGATTGAAGGAAGATATAAATTTCATACTCCTCCATTCCTCCTTACTTTTGAAATTTTTAATAGAAACTTACACAACTGTTTAGTTGATTTAGGAGCTTCATCTAACATTTTACCTAGAACAGTTTGTGCAGAGTTGAATATTCAGCCTCAAAATCTATTGTATGAATTGTGCAGTTAGATTGGTCTCAAGTCGAAGTTGTTGGGGAACTTAATCAAGTAACCATTAGACTCTTGTCAAATCCCAAAGTCTGTCAAGTCATTGACATTCTTGTAGCTCATATTCGCAAGTTCTACGACTTAATCATTAGTAGAGATTTGTAAAAAAAGCTTCATGGATATTTTACGATTGATTGGTATCACATGTGGCTTCCCTATAATGGCAAGTCAAATCAGATAAGGGTTGATCGCGAAAAACATCAAAAGTACATAGTCACAGAGCTAGAAGGAGAAAATGAACCAGTGGCGTATAGCAACAATATCATCGGAAACTACTCAGTAGAATCATTTCTAGGAAATTTAAATGCTTATACTTCACCTTTCTTGGAAAAATCTGTAGTATCTCAAGTCGAATTTTTTTTTCCAAACAGATACTTGTAAGTGTGTAAATTTTGTAGCTAAACCTATGGTTAGCTCTTTATTTTGGAAATTATTTTTTGATGGATTGAAATCTAATGATGGAGTAGAAGCAGGATGCATATTAGTTAGCCCAAAAGGGGAGAAGACTATGTTAGCATGACAAATTGAATTTGATTACATAAATAACACTGCGGAATATGAAGCATTAGTTTAAGGTTTGTATAAGGCCATTGGCCTTAATATCAAACACCTCCAAGTGTTTGGAGATTTATAAATTGTGATAAAGCAGGTAAGAAATACTATACACTATTTGTTAGGACATTTGAAACACTATCAGTCATTAGTCCAAGACCTGACTTCCCACTTTACAACGTTTAATATTTCCCCTATTCTGAGACACCAAAACTCAAGCGCTGATCTCTTAGATAATGTGGCTTCCAAGCTTATTCCACCAGGAGATTATAGTCGTGATTGCTTTTCTACTAAATTTATTTTTAGGTCTTCTATTCCCGACAATATCACCAACTAGAGATTGTTTAATAATGATCTGGATATCATAAGATTTTTGACATTAGAGGGCTCTTATGATGACCAGATAGTTGACAAAGACTAGCATGACAACCAACTTAAGCAAGAAACAACCAATAATTCTATACCAGAGTTTGTGGTTAACTTGGAAGATGTATATGACCTTAAGGACAGATTCAAATGACCTATCAATTCAAAACTTAATATTTCAACTCTAAAGTTTGAATTGATTAACCTTAGAACTGACCTGAAACCTCAAAATATTAATCTAGGGCTCACACTTATGTCAGATGAGAAATCAACCTTTATACATTTGTTAAAAAAATATAAGAATGTCTTCGCATGGAACTATGAATATCTTAAAACATATGACACTTCTATTATTCAACATACTATCCCATGACGTTTGATGAGAAACCTGTTCAACAGAAATTAAGAAAAATCCATCCCAATTTAGAAAATCAGATTAAATATGAATTAAATAAATTGCTGAAAGCCAAGATTATTTTCCTTGTTATACATTCTAGGTGGGTCTCAAATCTTGTCCTAGTAAGAAAGAAGAGTGGCGATATTTGGATATGTATAGACTTCTGTAATATAAACAAAGCATGTCAAAATGACAACTTTCCATTGCCTCCTATGAAAAGATATTTCATTCAGTTGTAGGCTCAGAACTAATGTCTTTCTTGGATGGATTTTTAGGTTATAATCAAATCCTAGTACATCCAGATGACCAGTTGAAAACTACATTTAGGAAAAAATGGGGCACTTATACTTATCAGGAGATGCCATTTGGACTAATTAATGCTGGTGCTACTTTCTAAAGAGCCATGGACATAGCCTTCAAAGGTTTAGTAAAAAAATAAGTAGTAATCTACTTGGATGGTATAACTATATATTAAAAAAGCGTAGTAATCATTTGAGAGATTTAAAACAAATCTTCGAGCATTGTCAAAGGTATGGAATTTTTCTTAATCCTAAGAAATATTTGTTCGCTTTAAGTGAAGGAAAACTCCTTGGATTCATTGTATCCAAAGTAGGGATTCACATTGACCCTGATAGAATAAGAGAAATCTTTGAAATTCCTTTACCTCATAACAAAGAATTAATGCAATATTTCCTAGGTCAGATTATTTTTGTTAAAAGATTTGTCCCTAACTTCTCATGGATTGTTTTACCTCTTCAATCTATGATAAAGAAAAATTCTCTTTTTAAGTGGGGACACACAGAACATGAAGCTTTTAATTTGATTAAACAAGCAATCATTAATGCTCCCTCTTTAGCGACTCCAATTTTTTCAAATCATTTCATTCTATATACTTTCACTTCTGAGAAATCAGATGCAACCATATTGACACAAGTCAATGAAGAAAAAGATGAAGCCCTAATCTATTTATTTAGCTCCAATTTGTAGGGGGCTGAATTGAATTATTCAAATGTTGAAAAACAAGCTTTTTCTATTTTCAAATCAATAAAACACTTCAGACCTTTTACTCCTCAAAACCCAGACCAAAGTAGTGTCATTCTTAGCAGTGAGAAATCTATTGATACAAAGGGATGTAGGGGAGAAGAGAGCAAATTGGGTGACAACTCTGCAAGAATATGACATTGAAATCAGACCAACAAAAATTGTAAAAGGTTAAGGTTTTTGCAGGATGTTAGTAGGAGCATCTGATTTATCAACACTACATGACTTAGGTGATGATGTACAAGTCTATGAGGTAAGCCTTAACAACATTGAGTCAAGTTATGCCGATATCATAGTTTACTTAAGAAATGGCTACGCCCCAACTTAATTAAATTATAATAAGAGAAGGCCCTTGAGGCTAAAATCTATACAATATCAAATCGTCAATGATGTGTTGTTTAGAATAAATTATGATTATGTTTTACTTAGATGTCTTGAAAAATCTAAGGCAGAAAAGGTGTTGTAGGAACTCCATGATGGGCCAACTGGTGGACATTTTGGAGGAGATACCACCGTGCATAAAATCCTGCATGCTACCTATTATTGGCCAACATTATTCATGGATGCACACAGTTATGTAAGGAGATGTAAAGTTTGTCAGACAACTGCTGGGAGAGAGAGAAAACCCGCATTACCATTACAACCCGTCAATATTGAACAACCATTTGAGCAATGGGGATTGGACATAATAGGTGAGATTGTTCCCCATTATTCTAAGAAGAATATATATATTCTTACAACAACTGATTACTTCACAAAATGGGTGGAAGCAATTCCACTCAAGGTAGCCAATTCTAAAAGCATCATTCAATTCATTGATCAATTTATCATTACCAGATTTGGTCTACCATATGCCATGATGTTTGATATTGCATCTTATTTTTCAAGCAATTCTATGATAGAAATTTCTCTTAAAATAGGTTTCAAGCTCAAATACTCTGCTAACTATTATCCACTGGGAAATGGGTTAGCTAAATCTACAAACAAAAATCTCATAAGGATTATTAAACGAACTATCGACCAAAATAAGAAGAACTGGCATAAGTCTTTAATATTTGCTCTATGGGTAGATCGAATAACTTAGAAGGCCTCCATTGGCACTTCTCCTTTTAATTTGGTCTATGGGAAAGAAGTTGTCTTACCTACAAATGTAGCTATTCCCTCTTTAGACCTAGTTTAGTTCATTGAAGAAACTCCTTCCTCTTCTATGCAAGTTAGATAGTTAAAAATCCTTAAGCTCGAAGAGGAAAGGAAAAAGGCCAGAATCACACACACACACATCATCAATAGTTAGTCAAAGCTTCCTTTGATTCAAATTCTGTAAATTCAAAATCATTTCAACTTGGAGACCTACTATTGAAATGGGATAAATCCCACGAGGAAAAAGGTAAGCATACCAAGTTCCAACAAATTTGGCTTGGCCCATTTCAAATTGTGGAACAAATAGGCCCATCAACCTTTTTATTGTAGGATTTATCAGGCAAGAGAGAATCTCTACTTGTTAATGGGCAGATTTTAAAGAAATATTTTCCGTAGAAGATGAACTCTTCTATTCACTGTATATTATTGCATTTATTTTATTTTTCTTGAAAGAATAGTACAAGTTGAAGAACATTTACTTTTGGCTTTACAAATAATAGTCTCGTCTTTATTTTTGACTTTTCACTTGTATAAGTAAAGACTATTATGAAAATGACTTTCACACATAAAACATAGGGTTATGTCATGTTGCTCTCAAATTGCTTGTTCTCTGCCAAAATAATTTGATCTTTGATAAAAATTAACTTTATAAAGGAGCATTGCCTTTACATCAGTCAAGAAAAGTATCAATAGCAAAACATAGTCTCTCTACATAAAAGCATCTTTAAAACTTTACAATTGTCATACAGAAGCTCTTAAGGAGCCAATGATTCTCCCCATCAATTCAATTTACAGTTTTTAGAGTGTAATTCTAAAATATACTTAAAACTTAAAGGATAAGAGGTCTCATCAAGAGTCGTCTTACCATGATTATAAGGTTGTAACTCGCTGACATTACCAATACTGCATATCAAAACAGGGTAATGGCTTGAGATTGTATTAATCAAAAGACAAGGGTTCTCATTAAGAGCTAGCTTTTCCAGTTAAATTTATTATAATCAAGTGAATGGAATTATCAATTTTGGTCACCAAACCAAGACATTGTCCTTTAAGGGATAAAAAAATGAAATTGTGAAGAAAAAAATTATTTCAGAAAATAAATGGAAATAAGTATACAATCTGATCTTATCTTAAAAAATTACATCCTGACCTTGGTGTGATACTGAATCATTTCTGCTTAAAAGGTAATCCTGTCGAGGCTATGAACGCTTGCTGGCAGCAGAGGCTTTATCTATAACAACTGAGTATACCAAAAAATGATTTGTGAGGAGCCTCCCTGTTTTTATATTTAAAACCAAGTAATGACTCATGTAGAAAGAGTAACTTTCTTATGTAAGAGGATATCAAAAGGATGATAGGTAAGTGGATGTTGTTTAAATATTCAAAGAGCAATATGACTTATCTTATATTTCATGTAAATTTTATTTTCTAAACCACCTTTATTTTGGAAGTTTTTAGAAATTTCAAAAAACTCTCAGAGATAAATGGTTCTTCTAAGTGAATCGCAAATTTTTGTGCTATTCAATAACCCCCCATTTGACAATAGTAGTAGTCAATATTAATAAATGGGGACCCTTTAAAAAATATTTCCAAAAATAAGCTTTTTTTTAGGCATTTTCCTTGTTAAATTTTGGAATAAAACAAGATATTAATCAAACACCTTAAAAAAAAAACTATTAAATGTCTCCCTTTTCCACATATCGCACGATCAAGTGCGATTGAAAGCCTTGCTAATCCACAAAATCTAGCGAAAAGCGATCAAAATAGGACTCTATGCTTTAATACTTTGAAACTACTATGTTTCTTATATAAACTAAGTCCTAAGGCATTTCTTATTAATACTAAGGCCTGCGTCGCATATTGCTATTTTTAGAAAGTGCACTTTAATGAGTTACCTTAAAATATGTGAGATGCGAAATTGTGATGAAAACATTTCCCTTACCACATCGCATTTCAGACATTTAAAAGAACATCGCAAACTTCTCATCCGTTGAGATTGTGAAATGTGATTGAGACCTGGACCCACTCCCAAGATACGTCACAAACAAGTGTTTAGGTTCGCTGCTTAATAAAAAGCGCTTTACACAAGAAAAACTGACAAATGAGCTATGTCCTAGAAACAATAGTAAGTGGCCCGTATCTTGCATCTCGCAGAAACAATAAGGAAAGAATACAAACATAACGTGATAATGAGCTCTGCGAGATTGCTTCGCAAATCGAAAAATCACCATTTTGCAATTTAAAGGCTCGTCACACTAGAAGCTTTCTTCCCAACTTACGATGCGAACATTAATGAGAATTCAAGCTAAGAGATAATGAACCATTAGTGGGCATTTAGTAAACGTTAATGGCATTTATGTGTGAAAATCCATCCAAGGTGATATAATATCTTCTCACTTCCGTTCAAATAAAACTCCTTTCTTATCACCTTTTCAAGTTATCTGTATTATCCCAGCTTACGTTCATTCTTAGCTTAAACATTCCGTTGAACTATCATATATCATCCCATCATCACTATCATTATTTATATTGGGAAACTAATCCCATTACCCCTAGTTGGAGCCACTACACCAAACGGAAAAGGAGTTGCCAACCAAGGTCCAGACCGGGTGGTTTTCCCCCAATGTTGTAAGCAATGATTTTTGAGGCTTCAACAAGACCTTAGGTGTGGATTGTGAATATTATTTAAATTCTTAATAAAACTTATTTGAGTTGAATATAATGGAAACAATTCCAAAAGTTACCAATCAAGGAATCTCTATTAATGAGAATCCTAGTCCTTTTCCTAAATTTGGAAATGTTAGTCCTCCTTATATGGCTGCGTTGTCACTTCCTGGATTCATGATAGTTTTACCAGTGAGGTTTTTTTTAACTTATTTAGTCCCAATTACTCAAACTATACCACCTCAACCAAGCTTTTCACCTCAACCAAGTTCCCTGTCTCAACAACACTAACCGTTGGTTAACCCTTTAACTTCTTCACCCAGAATGTCTTCCTCCCTTTCTTCTTCTTCGCTTGGTAAAGTCATTGATCCTAGTAACTTGTTGACTAATAAGAAGAATAAAGGGAAGAATAAGAAGAAGCAAGATAAGAAGGAGGTCAGCCAACCAACCATGGCTTTAAGTATTGATAATGTTGAGGAAACCTACAACATGCGTCACAAGCCCAAATACCCTTGTAATCTTTGTAAGGGTGACCACTTCCTTATTAATTATCCTAGTATTCCTAAGGTATTGAAAGTATGGTCAGAAAATTCTTATTAATTTACTGTTGATCCATCAACTAGTGATTGTTAGGTTCAAGGGCAAAATGGTAAAGTTAGGTTTCCTTATAGGTTATGTGAAGGGAGTCACCAAACTCATATTTTCCCTCACATGGATGAAGCCTCAAAATTTTTGGAAAACCTTATTGTTTCTCAACAACAACTTCCAACTGGTTACCGTATGATTTCTCCCAACCTACCTTTAGTTAACGAAGTGATTGATCTAATTCTAAGTACAGTCAGTCCCACTCTTCCATTGGAGAGTGAAACACATATCACTTAGGTTGATGAACCATTGGTTGATCAAGTGATCGAATCGATTCCATATTCAGTCGATCCCACTCTCCCTTTAGTGATTGAACTTAATATCGCTCAAGTTCTTCTTGTTACTTCAAATTCTTCTTGTTACTTCAAATTCTTCTACACGAGCGCATTTCAACTATTTCCATTGAACCTCCTCCAAGTACTAAGATCATTTCCTTTGATTGGAGTAGACTAATAGAGCCTCGTCTTCCCTCTTCCACCCCTTTCCAAATCATTGTGAAAGTGTATGGTAAGAATATGCATTGCACAAACGTCGACAATGGTGATTTTGTCAGTATTTTATCCTCAACCACTTGGCAAGCTTTGGGTTCCCCTCATCTTGTTCTTGTTACATAAAATCTGTTAGATTTTAACATAAACATTAGTGAACCTTTAGGTATCCTTCCTAAGTTACTTATTAATATGGAAGGAAAATCCATTTGTATTGATATTATGGTTCCCCCTTAATTGAGTCAAGTCTTTGACAAGATATCTTAAATGTTGAGTCAAGTCTTTCATCTAATCTCATAAATGAACCTTCATTTCATCCGCCTATTAGTGATTAGTAGTGTACTTAGGCATATCAAATGAAGCTTTGGGGGAATGTGCCTAGAATTAAGTCATTATGCTAGGGGCATGAAAACCTATCTCAAGCATAGTTTGTTTATTTCAAGCTTGTGTAACATGAAACCACTCTCAGGCATAGTTTTTCTTTGTTTCAAGCTTGTGTAAAAATGAAACTACTCTCAAGTATAATTTTTCTCTTTTTCAATATTGTATAAAAATGAAACCTATCACGAGTCCATTTTGGTTATTATTTTCAAGACTCATTAAATTCATGAAAATCTCGATATTCTTTTGTTATCTTTTCATGCTCGTAAAACACACATGAAAATGACGAGTTATTTCAGTGTTTTCTTGCTCCTTAATTAAATTTAAAGTCGGTGATATGAGTACACTTCTGTCACCTTTTCAGACTCATTAACACTTATGAAAAAGCGAAACCTTGGAGATACATTTAAGCTCTTCTATGACTCTCGAAATGTGAAAATATTGTCAGGTATGCTTGTTTATTTCAAACTCGTTAAAGAAAATGAAAAACCTCTGCTTGATATAAGTTTACCCCTTTACAGATCATGTAGACTATTTACAAAAAAGGCATACTTTGAATAATCATTGTCAAAAGAGTTATCTCCTACATTATTTTACCCTTTTCTGGGCTTGAGAGACTAAAATTATGAAAAAGGACATTTTAGAGTTTACCTATGTTTTTCTCTTGACTCCCTAAAAATGAGAAACCTGAGCTTTAGTTCTCCGGGCTCGTTAAAATTTTACGTTGAAATAAATACACGAGTTTTTGTTTGTGTCTTTTGAAACTCGTTAAATTTTGAAATGACATCGAGTTACTCCTTCATTGGACTCATAAAATGTAAACAATGTTGTACTTGTCAATCATGATAAGATTGAACCACTCCTTACTAGGGTTCATTAAAAATACTCTAAAGGACTCATCCGAAGGATGAGCTTATAGGACAAGTATATGTTATCATCCTCAAGCTTGTGTAAAATAAAGAGGTACTTGATAGTAATGGTGTGGGAAAATTGACAAAGAACATTTTTTTTGTATTTTAAGAAAGCAGTATGTTGCTCTTGAACATGACACTCCGTCACTTTTGTGTACGAGTTGGGAAATCCATTTGCCTCTCAATTGACCACATGTTATTGAAAGTATTCATGTCAGTTTTGAGTCTTATGTTTGAGTCATATGCTGGCAAGTCAAAATGTTGTGTCACTAATATGTTCAAGAGAAGTTGAACCTCAATTAAAATAACCTTGCAATTAATAACCTTCAATCACGTCAACCATTTCTGCGTCAATCTTGAACCACTCCCAATTTTTCCTTCAAAACTTGACATGAGTTTCGTGTTGTAGGCCCTCTTATGACGAGTCTCTTCCTATCGACTTCAGCTCAATATCATCATTGACCTTCGATCGAATGATTCTATGAGTGTTAGACTTCAAAAAATTTAATCGCACTTCATAGATTGTAATGGAGTAACTTGAGAGATATCATCATTATTGGTTGTTTCTATGGCACCTATTAATGATTTACATCACTGATCGGTAATCATGTGTTTTCTACCTTGTTCGACTTCAAGAAATTTACTCACATAGTTAGATTCGTACATCGAGAGATGGAGATCAAGAAAATGGATCTAGTTTCATCCATCCAGGACGCGTGGAGTTATTAAATATTCATGATTGTAAACATAGATCCATTTATGGTTGTGTCCATACTGTGTCTTCTATTGACATGGATCCTCAAATGTATTTCCATACTGATTCTTTGAGATACTTGTATTTTGAGTATGGGAATGCCTACCTCAGTGATATTTATGAGAAATCTTGATATGCTAATCCTTTATTGTTTGTTTCAGGTCTTCAACTAGTTGGTCTTTGATTCAAACCTTTGACATTATAAAGTGCTTTAGTCATCAAACATATTTTCTAGCTTTCCACTTTAGGGAATAATATATTACACTAAATTTTGTCACCATGACTGTCGATTCAAATCTCTCGCCATTTGATGAGTGTCTCAATTGAATCCCCTATGAAGCTTGAAGTAAATAATACCAGGGGCAAAAGGAATTTTGGGTTGTGCTGCTTAAAAATCATTTTTCAGCATCTGCATAATTTTTCTACGCAATTTTTTGCACCGTCTTCTAATATAAACTAAACAATCCTGTTCACACAAGTAAAAATAAAAAAATACATTATAGAAGCTTTCATGGAGGAATCCTATTAAAATTAGAAACCTCAAATGACTACATACTTGTGCCTCATCCCTTGGTTCATGGAACTAATCTCCTCCTCTTAAGCATCATATCCCTTGAGAAGAGGAACTAGAAACCTACTCATCTTAACTATAAATTGAGCACAAGACTAGAGGATGAGGAGAGACTTGGATTTATAAACTTATGTTATGATTTTGGGTTTGAAGAGCTTGTCATCAAGGAAAGGAACGAAGACCATTGGAAGAGGCTTGTGACATAAAGGAAACTAGGTTGTAATCTTGTTCTCCTTTGAATTTAATACAAAGTAGTTGTTTTTTCGTAATTGCGTCTATTTTGATGTTATCTGTGAGATTCCTAGATCACTCACATGGTTTATAACTAATTATTGATTCAACTATATGCTTTATGTTAAGTTAGGAACTTCATTTATCGTTGATTTTATATGCGAGATTCTTTGATCCCTTTGAATGTTTTTGTCTATGCAGATCTATTTTAGAGCATCATGGAGAAGTTTTGGAAAGCATTGGGAAGGCCTATAAGGCATTGAAGAAAAGTTGGTTGTGGAAAGCACTGAAAGGAATTATACAAGCATATCGCTAATAGGTAAATGATTCTTCACATACTACATGTTTCATGTTTTAGTTATAGGTTAAGGAAAGGTAGCAATTCTTTTGATGTTTGTTACTAGGTTTTGTTTGAAATCTAGGAAGTTCCTTCTTGTCCACAAGAAGTGATTTGTCTACATAACACATTGATGATATGGTGATTACTATTTCATGTGAAGATGACTCATTTATGATTATTTCAATTGTCAGTCTAGACTATGTTGATGGTTATGATATTAATTGATATTGATGATTTGATACTCCTTAACATGCATGTATTTTTATGACTCATCATTGTGATTAGATTTTAATGAAAATTGTTTCAGTGTGGAAGAATACTGCCTTGATGCACATGTGCATGGTGAGTCATTAATTCTTGTTTGGTTATTTGAGTGCAATTGATATTGAAAAAATTAAATTTTCAATAATATATTGTTGCAAAATAGTGATTACATGTTAGTGGTTTCATGGACAAGTCAAATACTTGAATAGACGATTCATATATGGATGATGAGTATGTACAAAGCAGGTTGGATATTTATGGGAGGGGTCAGAAAACATCTCTAAATCCACCCACTGAGCACTCCTACCGTGGCTTGGGCTTGGGCACCTTCACCTTGAATTTGCATGATGTTGTGAGTGTTGGAATACAAATTCAGTCACTTACAAGGATTCATTAAGGGACATGCATCAAGGACAACACTATTGGGTAGCTTAATTATTTATTAAATCATAAATTACCTACAGTAAATCATCAATCGAAGGTTCGTGAACTTGCGAGGTACACTTGCACTATATATGTTATGCTATCAAATTTTAATTGAAAGAAAAATATTCTAATTGCAAGATGAACGTTAAACCTACTTATCACGATATCTTAGTAAGAATACGCCATGTTTTGTCTTAGAGACCAATTTTAAATTCAACACTTGAAAATTAAATGAATTCAAAGAAAATTATGCTAATGCAAAAATGTCAAAAATCTATTCTATGAAACAAGGAAATGAAATCTTATTTTATCGAACTTTGAAAGACAAAATTACTCTACTGTACTTTTAAAGGAAATTTAAACTTCTTGACTTGAAAAAGAAATATATTTTGTGAAATTTTCAAACAAATTTATTATATGAATCTATTCTAAGCAACTTTTAAAACAAACTTAATCTATGTGACTTGAAAGGAAATATAAACTATCAAATCAAGAAAGTAAAGTTGATCTAAAAGTTACAAAACATTGAAATCAAAAATATTCTAGAGTACAATAAATAGAGAGCAATGAAATAATAATTCTAGAAGCCTCAAAAGATTATTGATGTGCTCACTCTAATCCAGACCTAATAGTAATCTATCACACATAAATATGAAACTAAGCTTAAAAGGAAATTCAAGGTAAATATTTTTGATGTTTTTTAGTTTATTACCAGTTGCTTGACCGGTAACAAAATGAAAAGAAATGAGTGGAATTCTAATTTAAGAATAAAGAATTGAAATAAAATAAAGCATATAGATAAACTAAACAACTAAGTGAAGCAGATTATGATCTAGTTTCAGAGTGTAAAGAAATTAAATCAAAATGAAAAAAGACATCTATACTATCTCACATGTTTTCAAGGGGCCCCTGTGGTGAATGCGAGAGTCTAAAAGCTCATATCAAGAGACTTGAATTGTCAACATAATCAGAAATATGCCACGAATAGTGCTTATATTAGTTGAAGTGTAAAAACTGAGTTCACAATAGGAAAGGACAATAACAACAAATATGAACTTAATTTGTTGTTTTTCACTATCAAAACAAAGTTTTTATTTTATAATGGTTTCAATATTAATAACTTTAAGGAATTATTTCCTAGAATCAAGAATTGAAATTGAAATCTAAGCTTCTAGATCAAAGTAGAAACTTTGTTTCTCATTATTCACTACTGAAGGAGCGAATCATGAGAAGGAATTTATTGACACATCATCAGCTTAAATTCAAATCTTCAAATCTCATTCACTTTCTATTTCCATGCTCGCTTGATTTTAGAGTCGATATATTGATTCTCTACACAAAATAAGTATTCCATAGCTGCACTGACCACAAGTTTGACTAATGCGACACACTTATCTTGTGAGCTTCTACTTGTGACCATTAGGTGGACATCCGTGTAGGTGACATTTGGAAACTACTTATGTGTCTTGGTTGTTCTCTAACATGTGAAAATCTGTAGAAATTTGGATTTGGATGTAGAAATTCAAGTTAGCTCCAAAAAGTGCACATTTCAGTAGCTATATAGTTTAAACCAAATTCATAAAGAAAACATAGATTTTGAGATATTAATGGATGATTTCATTTCCATTGTAAATCTAGGTCTTTTAGGTTACAAGTGGAAATGTGTAACAAAATTGGTGGGGAAAGGTAGAATGGATTATCAAAAGGAGGATAATTCGAAGGTTCAATATTTTCCCACGTTGAATGTGTTGCAAGTCCTCATGCAAAAAATTTAAAAACTTGTAGGGATGTCCTTTAGAGGTCTTCCTTCAATTCCTGGATCAAAACATCTAGATTGGTCTATATTCCTTTTCTCTTTATAGCCAATGAATATAGTGGTTTTCTCATTAAGAGCATTCCATGTAATCCTCTGAATTTTTGTTCAAAAAACTTATTGTTTCCTTTGATTTTTTTATTCTTCTTGTACGAGTAACACATCTTGAGTAGCATAGTATCATTTAAAGCTTTTATTACTTCATTCTACTCATTTATATTCTTATTCAATACTTCTAGTTCATAAAATTCCTGCTTCAAAGGTTTAATTATCTCTTGATCTTTAGGAGGAGGAATGTTAACTTATTTATTAGGTAGATCAAACATAAGATTGTCATTATGTAAGAAATAATTATGAAATTCAGGTTCTAGGGGAGGATTTACCTTCTGTTGTGCTTGTTTCTCTAATGTCTCAAAATAATCATAGGTCCGTTACTAAACAAAGTCAAATTCTAGAGTCTTCCTTGAAAGATTTTAGTCATCTAAAGGCTCATAAATCGTTTATGTTTTTAGCTCATTGGTCTCATCAAGGTCTATGGTATCTAGTGGCTCGTGACTTTCTTGCTTTCTCATGCTTCTGATGGTTCTCTTATTCTTGTTGTTGTTTTGGTTCCCCCATCCTTTGAGAACATTTACTTTTATTTATATGTTTTCGTGACTCTTCTTTTTTCTCTTGTAGTAACTTTGCTTGTTCTTATTTCTTGCTAGCTTTCTTTCTTCTAACTTTTTCAATTCCTTCTTCTCTCTTTTTGGATTTGATGAATTCTTCTTTTGTATGGCTTTGGAATATTTTGTATGCTTCATAATTCACTGAACAAAATATTATCCTCTGCATCCTCAACATTTGGAATCTTTATCTTTGTTGTAGTTTTTTCAACCATATTTTCATTTTCCTTTGCTTCGAGCTCAAGGTTAGGGTTTGTAGAAGCCATTCTATGGTTATATTTATTTTCTCAACCTCTTCTTCTTCTACGACCTCCACAATATGATTTCTCTCAAGAAAACTATGCCAATTATCACCATTGACTCTTAATTGTGCTTCTATAAGTATTTTTATTAACCCATGGTGATACAATTCTTGGTAAATGTTCCTGGATTCCCTCTGAATACTGAATGCCAACGTTTTCAAGGTCCACATAAGACAGTAAAGAAGGTTGAGTTATTTTCACTTAATAAAATGCATTAGAAGTCTAATATGGTATAAGAGTAAGACCTCGTATCTCCCTTCACAGGTAAGAAATTTTTGCAACATTAATAATATATATTTCCATTTAAATTTAATTACAGACATTGGAATTCCTTTCTTGAAGGTTGAAATATACATACGTGGATTGTGAAGAAAAATATTTCCATTTTTCATCCTTGAGTCTCTACTTTTGAAACCAAATTTCACCACTCCTTGGTAGTTTCATGGCCTTTATAATGAAAGAGTATGTTATCTTCAATATTCTATCCCTAATTTCGGCCTCTACTCCATCAAAGGCCTGGGCGAAGGCTCTGGCTTCCTTAATTTCACACCCATTAAACTTCTCAAAGAAATTGAGCCATCCTAACTTCTGCAATTATTCTCCTACTCGAGGATAAGCGCTGAGAAAATGGACTCCAACTGGTTCATAACAAACAAGAATCCCCATCGATGTGAGGAAGAAATTTTTCCTTTTACAGGGTTTGAATGGAGAAATGAGAAACACAATGGGTGATATTATGTAGTGGTAGAGTTATAATGACATGGTGATGGTAGTATTGAAGTAGAAACCTAAGATCTATAATTCACTTTAATGAAAATGATTCACTATGTCTATAATTACCTTATGATGCATACCTCTCTTTGATTTATTAATTTCTTTTTCTTGCACGTCCATAATGCATATTTGGAAGAAACTGGCTAGGGAATGTGGCATTAATTGTCAAATGTTGACAATTCTATAATTTTGTATTTAATATTGTTGACTATTTCTTTTAAATCTTGCTGATGTTGAATGCTAACCATCACTGCTGAAGCTAATGAATGTTGGAAGTTCTATTTTGAAATAAAGAACAAATTATTCAAAAAAAAATATTTGAACTTGAAAACTTTATTTTGCAGAGAAAGAGAGGGATAAAGAAAAATGGGAAAAAGGAAAGGAAACGAGAAAATCTAAGTTGCCAAGGATCCCATGGTTTTGAACTAAGATTTTTTGCATAGGAATGCCAACAATGTTGGTTTCCATAACTACAAATTTTATTTTTATCTTTTATTTTTTTCATTATTATTATTTTTTTCTCTCTTTTCTTCTTCTAAAGAAAAATAAACTACATTTCTTTCGGTAGTAGAGGAGAAGAATCTCCTATTCCAACCAACCTTAGATCAGAATTTTCTTTCATATTTTTAACAAAATCTTCTCTTGTCAAAGGCCTATGATATAACTACAATCTATACCCATTAACAAGGAAGGGGATCCCTTCTTCATCAATAGTCTTAATTCTAACTGCCTCGTTATAAAAAACAAGTTATGTTTCATAGAGACCAAGCCAATGTGTCTGAACTTTCCCTTGAAAATATTTAAACTTGGAATCAAAGTGAAGAGCCCAATCACCTGGCTTGAAATATTTTAGTTTGATGAATTTGTCATGCCATCTTATCCTCTGTTGTTGAGTTATCCTTGTTCTTTGTATGGCATCTTTTTGAATCTCATCTAGTTCATTCAATTGCGCCATCCTTTGTTTCCAGGCTTTAGAGAGATCAAGGCCCAACTTTGTTGCTATGTTGAAGGTTTCCACTTGGAATTCAATTGGAAGCAAAATTTTCTTCCCATATACAAGCTCATAAAAAGTATGTCTAGTAGTATTTCTCCATGTGGTATGGTATGCCTAGATTTCTTCTAGAAGTCTATATGCCAGTCCTTTATATGAAAATGTACACCCTTGGCCAGTATAGTTTCAAGTACTTTGGTGGATTCCACTTGCCCATTATCTTGTGGATGGTATGGAGTAGAGTTGTGGTTTCTATTCTTATACTACTCCATAATCTTCTGCACCAACTTAGATTTAAATTGAGCACTTTGTTCTACTACAATTTCTCTTGAAACACCATATTGAGTGAAACTATCCTAAAAAAGAAATGTAAATACAACATTTCCAATAGCAAAAGTAAGTGGCTTAGCTTCAACCCATTTTGTAACATAATATGTGAAAACAAGTATGCACCTCTTTTTTTTTGGATGGATGTTGATGGGTCCAACAAAATCTAGATCCCATTTTTCTACCACCCTCCTCCCACATCTACCCAGGTAAGTAGCTAACCAGGGTAAACATGTGACGAGAAATTACTATGATATGATTCGACTCCCTATGTGTCATTTAAGGAAGTAAAATTGATGGAAACAAACCATACCAGACCTTCTGCACCTGCTACAAGACTCCCATAACGCATCCCATTCATTCCCTTGACCAATCCCTGTGTTCCACTAAGTTTCAGACCATTAAACCCCTGGAATATCCGTTGATATGGACAAGGGTGGATCTGGGAGGCTCCAGACACTCGCACAACAAGACATGCATGTGTCTGGGGAATTGTCTCCTTAGACCTATGCCAGTGACTCCAAGATTTGTGTCTCTTTTCAAGCCCATAATCTAGGTCACTACCCAAAAACCCCTATAGCTTTCAGAATCCACAATTTACATGACAAAAAGACTTGCAAGCCAAAAATTGGCTCGAGGAATAGACCTAACCATCCCTAACCGGGACTGACATTTTTTCAAACACTTGGCATCAATTCAATCTAGAGGAAATGAATACAAGACAAAAAATAAATGACTTATAACTCATATGAGACTTGACAAGAAGGATCACCACCCTCTTCCCTTAATTGTTTTTACATCAATTAGGTATCCATTATCCTTTTAGATACAAGTAAATACATGAAATAACCATGAATATAACCAATCACATAACCATTGTTATAACCAACATAAACCATGTAAATAACAATGAGATAACAACTAGTATGGCCACATAATAACAAGTACAAAAGAAAAATAACTTAGCTTTTACTAAACATAGGCAAGAGTCGACTAGGTTTGAGACTTTCACGTACCACCCAACCATAGACATGGCTAAACCAAATATTTATTTCATCCAATCACCCCCGTGCCATATTCCAAGCATGAATGTGATATATCAAGGATAAATCAATCCAAAAACAACCATGGGAATCTAGAGGTTAAACCACCTCCACCCTCACCAAACCGTGATATCCCCAAAACTAGCACTGAGATCACGAAACCAAACCGAGCTTGGAATGCCTCTAGCCTCCATCATTATCCTTGAGGAATTTTCTGTCTCCTTGTCTCTTAGGATTTACCACAATCCACACCAGATCCTAGGCCCTAAATCAGGAAACCACCCTCAGGCTTTACCTTGTATCTCGCCAAAACCAATCAAGGGATTCCTAGGCCTTTGGGAATTTTCCTAAGACCACCTCCGTCTCAAATTTTGAAACCATCTAAGAATTCCAAAGCTAAAAACTGATAAATAAATCCCATCACACCATGGCTATCTAGAAAAAGGCAAGTCAAGTCTAAAAACCACTATCATAGCCCTAAAAAACCATGCCATCGATAGCAAGAGAACCATGTACCAACATGCAAAGCCATGCATGTCAAAACTAGCTAGGAAATCACACATGCAGTATGTTACCTACAAGAATTCCTACTGAATTTTCTTGATAATGCTCCTACTTGCTTGATCTTTTCTTTCCTTTCCTTTCCTCCCCCTTCATTTTCTTGATTTTCCCTTCCTTGCTCAAAATCTATAATTCTCCAAGAAAACTCTAAGTGTCCAAGAGTGTGTGAGAGAGAAAATAATGAGAGAGCTCCAAAATTGAACTGACCAAAAGCGATGAACTAAATCCGAGAAGCCTTTTTATCAATGAGGCTTATAATTTCTTGATTTTCCATTATTTTCCTTCAGTTTCCCCCTCACATGCAACCTGTGACCTTTCACCTTGCTTTTCTCATATTTTCTTTATTTTCATAAATAAATGTGCCAAAATACCTTTTTTCCTTTTTAATGCCTTAGCCATTGACTTTTCCAATTTCCCTTATCGATAAACACATCCAGTAATGCCCATTAGGATATCATTTCCCAAAATTTAGCTTGGAATAAGTGTCGTGTAACGGTGGTTTTATTTGTCATTTATTAACTTTTATTTTATGAAACTTTAACAAGGGGCTATTATAGACCCCTCCCCCTTGGCAAACATCATCCTTGATGTTAAACTATAGCAAGACCTCAACAAAACTAATGAAAATAAAATATACTGCCCATGGAGCTTTATAACTTAGTTCATTGCAATATTTACAATGAATGACCTCCTCAAAAGAAAAACATCATGACAACATGGCAAGATAACAACTATATCGCTTATTGGAGCTTTATAACTCAACTCATGGTGATATTTACACCCATAGACATATGTACATATACCAAAACATTAGTAAAACATATGCCAAACATATACTGAACTCATACCAAAACTTCTTTGCCTCTACCGGCAACCAAAGAAGGATACATGGCCCACATATAATCTACCATCTCCCATGTAGCTTCTTTGGGCCCAGTACTACCATTGAAATTTAACTTTCTCTATGACTCTATTCTTAGAGCTGCTTCCCCTGCAATATGCACTTAGGCTCTGACTGAAATTCTCCTTCTTGCTCCACCTATAATACACACCAATCAATTAGATGATCAACATCCTTTATATACCTTTTAAGCAATGAAACATGGAAAAAATCATGGACTTTCACTGTTGGAGGTGTTTCAAGTTGATAGGTCACTGGTCCAATCCTCTTAAGGATCTCAAAAGGCCTGAAATACTATGCTGCAAACTTGGCACATGATCCAATCCTCAAAGATATCCTCTTGGGTTTGATGCACAAATACACATGCTCCCCAACCTGAAACTCCTTGAATTCCCTGTGCTAGTACACATAACTCATATGTATATCATGTTCTACCTTTAGATACTTCTTTATAGCTTGCATTTCCTGTTATATGTCTTCCAACATATCTGGTTGAATAAGTACCCTGTTCACTGGATCACTCGAGTTTATGGGAGTATCACAACTCCGACCATACAGTGCCTCAAAAGGACTCATCCTCAATGACTCCTGATAACCCTTGTTATATTCAAACTAAACCAATGTGTTGGGATTGTTAGACCCACCAACATTTAGGGGATCTCCTCCATATGAAGTCCCAATCAGACCTCACACCATTTGGTGTAGGAGTCCCATCTGGTATAAAGGCCCGATTGCCAAATCCTTAAAGATTTTCCTTGGCTCTAGTGGTCAGTGCAAGTGAGAGATGAAATGGTGTCTCCGAAAAGCAAGGGAGGTGTGCCTGGTGAGTGTGTAGTTGCAACTGTGTCAAGGTTCTTCTACTGAAAAGGGGGGAGAAATGTGATCCTCTAAGTGAGAGGTAATAGTACCACCCAGGAAGAGACACACCTGAACCAGAACAATCCATCTAACATCCAACATAATAGTCCAAAACGGATGCGATGGTCGTTACAACCAACAAATAGGAAAACATTTGTATAATATCATGTAGAATAGTCCACAAGGATGGGACAACAATAACAAACATTACAACACATTCGCAATAATATAAGTACTAAAATAACCGAAATCGTTCAACTATCTTAGTACATGTGAAAGCAAACATGAAATACAAACGTGCACAAAATAGTCTTACAAAAGTTCATAGTCCATGCATGAAGAATGTCCAGGCCTTAAAATGATTCCATTATTAGCAAAATTTCCAAGACACATATTTACAATGTACATCACTAGCCCCAATAGTGGGAGATTGGAGCCACTCCTTGCTCTTCAAAGAACTAGCTGATCTCTCTAATGCGTCGTGGGAGGAGCCAAGGTGAAAATTATTTTTCTCATATAATGAGGGGGCATATACAACCAAGGGGTGATGCTTCCCCTTTGTGACTCTTTGACTACCCTCATGACTGTTCAACTTCCTATGAATTTTCAACTTACATGACTCTCATTATTCATGTGTGTCCTTTGGACTTCCACTTTTCAATACATTTGAATACAATATACATGGTCCAAAATAATGATGTGGCATATGGCCACTCATGACATGACATGACGCTATTGACATGGGATGCTTGTTGATGTGGCAATGTCAAGTCATTGTTGTTGCTGAGTGCTAGGTGTCTTCTTGGATATGATTTCTCTCCACTCCTCATGGCTTGGTGATGTAAAGTCTTCAATGATCTTTATTCTTGGATGGTAGTTATAAACTTGTGTCCCTTTGATTCCTCTTGATTGGCCCACTTGTGCTTTCAACTACAAGAGAGCCTTCAAGCATGCTTCCTTCCTTTTCTCCTTCTTCATCATCTCACCATGACTTGATAGTATACCTATTCCTGTAATTCACTAATGACAGGATGACATCAATATGAAAAGCCCTAGTCTAAGATAATGCATTCTTATCCATAAAATGAGCCTTGGATAAGTGACAGACTAGGGAAAGGGCCCCAATGACTATGCATTGAACAGTTCCAGTAGTCAAGGGGACAGCTTAGGCTCTGAGACAACGCAATGCATAGCTTAGGGAGGCTTGAAGGAAAAAACTACGCAGTTTCTGGAGGAGGTGAGGTTTGGATGAGGGAAAGGACACCGGGAGAAGCATTTGCATAGTTCTGGGTGCAAAGGGAGGTTGGGATTATACACATTCTGTAGTTCCAAGACTTAAGGGAAAATATTGAGGGTTGAAGATGTGAAGTGCACAGTTCAAGGCTAACTGGGAGGCAAAACTCCGCAAATATGGAGGTTAAGATCAGAGTTGGGCTCAGGAATTGTGTAGAATAGTAGCCCTGGAGGATAGGGACTGTGCACTGTGCAGTTCCAAGTAGTAAGGTCACAACTTAAAGGTCTGAGACTATGTAGTGCACAGTTCAGTCGGGGCTCAGTGAAGCTAAGTTGCTCAGTCGGGAAGATTTTTCGAAAATGGATAAGTGTGGGATGGGTGATGATATGCGATGAACCTTGATTATGATCACACATGTAGAATAATTTGAAGACACGACAACATGGATCATCAAAACACATAAAAAACCTTTTCCCTCTGTGTGACTGCTTCACAACAAGACATGACAAGTGTGACACTTAAGATAGGATTTTGGACGGCCGTGACGAAACTTGTGCGACAATGATCAAGACTTTGTGTATTGATGTGACAGATGTTTCGATGGTTGCGGAAACTCATATACATAAAGACCGGCCTTTGAGACCATCATAAAAGGCTCACAAACATTTTACAATAGTTAAACATGCCAAAAGATGACAATTAAACCAACATGAAAAATGGACCAAATAACTATGAGAAATATCATGAGATGAGCTCTAGTGTTTGCAAAAATAATGTAAAAGACCAAGGAAGGCTCTGAAATTTGAGTGTAAGCCAATTATTTTGAGGGTGTTGCAGTAGCTATAACACTTGCTGACACATTGGTTGAACTCTATCTTCTCTGTCTTGGTTAGATTATTTTGTGCAGGGCCTTGGTTCTTCAGGGAGTATTGATTCATTGTGAAAATTACTTTGGCCTTCCCATTTAACCCAAAAATAGACAAAGTCCCCTATATAACTTCTCGGTTGAATACAACATAAGATTCAACATAATCGAAATGTTTCAAGTTGGGAAGGGTAGTGTAGCTCGTGAGCTTAATATTTTCAGAGTATAATTTTTCATCTCTGGTGTTGCTCTGTTGCTAGTAGGCTTGGAGAGTACCTTGATTAAGTCAAGTAGGAACACAAACATTGCTCCACTGCTAGTGATCCTAGATAGTACCCTGACGTATTTCCTTGCTTCACTCTGCATAGGAAGAATTTCTCTTCTTTCTACTTTATTTATTTATTTAAAGATATGTGTGCATTGGAACTTATTTATTTTGGGGTGGAAGAGGGATCTCGACATATTGAGGCAAAAGAGGTTGTTCATTCAGAGAAGCATATAGAGACCTTTGATTTAGGTTTTCTCATTTAGATTTTTTTCCCTTCTCTAGTTCTACTAATTGGATAAGCTTGAGAACACCAAAGAAGAAGAATTGAGTATAGGCATAAGGTTTTTGAACTAGACATGGGTTAATGGTTGGACCAAAAATCTCCTTACAAACGGATCGTATTTTCCATCGGAACTTCATCGGCCAAAACATGTTACCAACACAAGGAAGACAGATAGATTTCTAGCCAAATGCTGAAGTGTCATAAGACTCTTTATGGTTTAGCTGCACACATACTTAGAAGGCTCAACACATTCATGAAAAACACTTACACATAACTAAAACTAAAATGAAATTCAAGAAAACAACAAACAACAAACAAAAAACAACAATAGAAAAGACTATGTACACAGTATAGGGCACAACACCAAATTTTCATTGAAAATATTGTTTGAAGTCTTGGCCATTGATAGGGAGAGAGTCAATCTTCTTGTCAAGTGATTGAAAATGATATGTGTGTTGGCCACAATTTTTGTGCACCATGCAAGGCCCAAGCCATAGGGACTAAAAATTAGATTGTTCTCCTTTGTCCTCGGGGGATTTGTCTCACTTTAATGTTAAGTCACCCACACTAATGATGTTTTTCTCTACAGACTTCTTGTCAAACCACCTCTTGATACAAATCTGGTGAAGTGAAAATTTTTCTTTAGATTTCAACCTTTCTTCATGTAGCTTATGAAGAGTGTCGATCCTACACTGAACTAATAGGAATGACTTGCCTTGGGATTCTTGTGATAGTTGGAGAGTGGACAGGTAGATGTTCAGTGAGAGGATGGCTTCCTTTCCATACAATAGGAAGTAAGGGGAGGTGTTTAGGGAAGGTTTTGGCGTGACTCGATCAGCCCATAAGGCATTCACCAAAGAAGAGTGCCATTTGCATTGTTAAGAGAATATAGTATTTTTGATAATGCGAATAAGGTTCTTGTTCATGGATTCAACAATACCATTCCCCCATGGATAATAAGTAGCTGAATGTTTCAATATGATACCATTTTCTAATGAAAAATAATAAAGTCTAAACAATGAGAAGTATGCCACATTATCAAAAACAAGTGACATAGGGTGTCAAACCTGGAAATGATATTATGTTGTAGAAAGCTAATGACTTCCTAATCGTTCACCTGTTTGAGTGAAACTTCTTCTGTCCACCACATAAAATAATTTGTAGCTATTAAGATGTAGCAGTGTTTCTTTGAAGAGTAGGGGAAAATTTCCCCAATAATTTCCAAGCCCCACTGTTGAAAAGGTTCTTCCAATGCAATGGGTTGCAATGATGCAACTGACTTCTTGTTTTTGTCGGCACACTTTTGAAAAACTAGACACTCATGGGTGTGAGCATGGGAATTTATGAATAATGTGAGCTAGTTAAAGCTAGCACACATAACCTTATGCATTGTAATGTTTCCTTCAAAGTGTCCCCCGGCTGGTCCACCGTAGAGATCATGCAATACCTTTTCTGAATCGTACGCCTCCAAACACCTGAGAAAAACTCTATAGTGGTGCTTTCTGAACAACACATCATGCACCAAATGATAAGATAAATCTTTAAGTCTGAGTGCCCTCTTCTATTGTGCTGAAAAGTGGGAGGGAACTGTTCCATCCTCATGGTATTTTTGCACATTTGTGTACCAAGAGTTTATGCTTGTAGTGGGGGAGGCTCACTCAATGTCATACATCTTGATTTATTTCTCCCATCCCGAGAGATATTCTTCTTCCTCTTTCACATTTACTGCTTCTGCTACTAACTGGAACAAAACATGGCCCTTGAGGATGTGAACTGGATTGATTTCTAGATCATACCTGTGTAACCCATTCATCCTGTTCAATCTCCTTTCACCCAACTCTTGTTGAACAAGTAGTGATCTAACTACTGGGAGTGGGAAAAGATAACACAATAGTTCTTCAATAGATAAGGCCTAAAATGGTTTACCACCTTGTATACTACGTAAACATTTTTGTCCACAGTGGGGTATTTAAGCTATGGTCCTTGCAGACTTGCGTTCATGAAGGAGATAGGATGCTCATTGTTCAATTCGTCCTTATGAGTGAGTACAAAAGCAAGAGAGGTATCATAAATGAAAGTATAAATCAAGAAATATTTACTTAAGTTTGGGCTATACAATGTAGGCGCTTCTACTATAGCCTGCTTGATACGGGAAAACACGTCCTTTTCCATATTATCCCATTTGTAGACTGTGTCCTTATTCACCATCCCCAGTATTGATTTGAAAATCTAGGCATAGTCAAAGATGAACTTGCGGAGGAAGTTTATCTTCCCCAAGAAAGACTATGTGGCCTTCTTATTCACTGGGAAGGGAATCTGCATGATTGTCCTGACCCTATCCAAGTCTACCTTAATCCCACTCTTAGTAATGATGTGGCCCAAGAGGTTACACTCGCACACTGTGAAGAAACTTTTCTTGGGATTTAAGGTTATCCTGTACTTGTGACATCCCTAAAAATATTCCTTAAGTGGCGTAGGTGGTATGACCTTTGTTTGGAGAACATTATTACATTGTTAAGATAGACCACTATTCTCTGTCCAATGAGTTTGTGGAAAGAAATTCCCATAACATGTTGGAATGTTGCACTAGCATTAATTAGCCCAAATGACATTCGTCAGAATGTGAACATGCCCCACTTCGTTCTGAATGTGGTTTTGAGTTTGTTAGGCTCTGCAACCAGAACCTGGTTATATATAGAATATCCATCTAACAAAGAAAACATTTCAGACCTCAATACTGTTTTCAATATTTACTCCATGGATGGCACGAGCTATTTTTCTTTGTCCGAGACATGATTGAGATTCCAAAAATCTACACACATGCAGATCTCCTTAGACTTCTTCCTCACAGGGACCAAATTTTACACCCACGTCGAGTGTCACACTCTGTATATGATCTAAGCATCCAACAATGTTCTTAACTCTTGCTACATGAGAGGCTCAAGCATTGGATATACTTTCCTTAGTTTCTGTTGAAATGGCTTGGTCCCTTCCTTAATCGGTATCACATGCTTGTTGATTCACATGTCATATATCTTTCATTCATTGTACATCCATGTGAAGACACCACTGTACTGCTTGAAAAAGCAGATGAAGTCTTGCAACTCTTATGGTGTGCAACAAGTACTGAGATTGACATATTTTAAATCCTTATTGGTTCCCAAGTTGATCTATTCATGCGACAACATGGAACTGTGGGTCTTGGTATTGACGGGTCCCCGAAAGCGATTCTATAGGTCATACATATTTTCCAATGACACCACACTCTTGGGGATGAGGTTTCCTTTACTTGTGCTGGCTGCATCCTACAGTGCCTTTTCATGCTTGTCCTCATCAATCAATACATCTTTGAATATGTCAGCATTTTCCATAAAGCACAGTGTCTGTTATTCATGATAAAAAAAAGCATAAATTAGGGATATTATTCAGGATGAAAGGTTTATAAAAAATTTCAATAGAAAAACCCTTCCTCAATGGTAACATCCTAGCAACAACATTTTTTAATGCATCTGCAATTGTATTACACATTCTTGGCATAAAAATAATATTAAAATCTTGGAAATGTGAAATAAGACACCATACCTCTTGTTGATAACTTGTAAGATGAGGTGACACACAATGTATGCTGTTACATACCTATCACACCACAATTTCTAAGTCACCTGTAACCACTTTCAAGATAGCAATTTGGAGGTCAATGGCCATTTTCAAGCCCAAGATGAGTGTTTCATACTTTGTAGTGTTGTTCACACACTCAAATTCCAAGTGGCTAGAGATCAAATGATTTCTCTGTAGTGGGCCTATTAAAACATAACAAGCTCCAGAGCCTTCCTGCATTTTGGAACCATTGAAGTACATAGTTAAAACATCTTATGTACAGGGACTATGAACTACACTAGTATTACTACAATTACTACTAACTATATAAAGTTCATTATCGCCAGTAGGACAAGGAAGGAGATCCAACTGTGTGTCTAGTGGGACTGGGGATGGCTATTCAACAAAACACCCTAGTTGAGTTTCAAGAAAGCAATTTCCGAAAATTAATAATGTGAAATCCATTGGTTCATTATGCCTATTCAAGGGAGTGACCACATGTTTCATATATCTATTTGATTCTACCTGAATCTTATTATTTCTACCCCTGTACAAAAGCCATAAGTGTGACCAATGTGTGGAAAATTACCCTTGAAGCTTGCTAGACCAGACGCTTCTCAACAACACTCTGTATGCTTCTAGAATGTCCATAATTGCTATGTTGATACATTGCTAGAATTGTCTATTAGATGATAAGCGAATGATGACATCTATGACTTCACCAATTTCCTGGACATGACTCCTGTCCAACTGAATAATCTATGGATATATTATTTCCCATTTAGAATTGATTTTCTTGGCAATAGATAATGGAATTACGTTCCCTTATGCACCAAAATCAACCAAGCAATTGTGTACATTGAAATTGAAGGTCTCAAAAGTTAACAAGAAAGGTGGGAAAAGTGTGTTCGCATCCATTGTGATTTCATTAAGTATAGATTCGAGAGTACCAAGAGACTTACTAGATCCCTTTCCTAAAGAGGTAGGGTTACATGTAGAGGTTTTCCTAAGTGCCTGTAGAAGGATGTCCTGATGGCTCGTGATATTTGTTAGTTCAAACATTGAGATGTTCGCACGAGCCTTCTTCATATCCTCGACAATGTTATAACCCATAGCGGGAAAACTGGCTGAGGTGTCCGAGGATGTAACTTGTTTTGTGGTTTTTGAAGTGATGGTTCTGTCCTTATTGATGTCGGAAAAAAAATTCATTGAGACTAATTTCCTAGACTTTCCCTAAGTTAGTTGGTGTGTTGATTTTTCTTAACAGATTTTCTTTGAATTTATGCTTCGGCAACTCAATTGTGGTGTCCAGCCCTTGGCTTCATAGGTTGTACTGGTTGGTCTTGTTTTTGGCCAAACTGTCACTCAGAGGCTACTTATTGACAATACTCTTTTGGGTTGTGAGAATACAGTTGAACATGTTTACTGCATGCCTAAAACTTGGAGCTTCATTAGCTACAATAGCTTCTTCCTTTTCTTTAGTAGGCTCAATTTACTCTTGAGCCATGATCGAATCAACAAGATACATAGAAACCATGCTCATGAATTGATTCCATTGTCAGCACATCCTTTCTAAATGATGTTCTTGATGAAATGTGCAATATTGATCCGTTGCCATCTTCTCAATGTTCAAGACAACATTGGAATTTTGTACATACTTTTCTAGTTGGTTACTGCCACTACTAGAAGTTGCAGTCCTTCTGTACAGGTTAAACATTGGAAGCTTGTTGCTCATGGTGGTTTCACTTGTCCTCTATTTGAGTTCTTCAATTTCAATGGACAGAGACTTGGTGATATGAGTCAGGCTTTCAATATCATTTGGTTCTTTCTCTTTAGCCCCGCTCCCAGAGGCTTAACACATCTAACTTGTGTCCTTGGAATCTTTTGCTGGTTCATTATATGAGATCAATCCACTAACATGCAAGTACTTCTCAACAACAATAGCCTCTTCGCAATTTTCTGTCAATGTTTGTTTCACAGTTTGCTTCACAAACTACACAATGGTTGATGGCAAGGCAGAGGTGTAGTAATATATGGTGATGGAGTCATGAGGTTTTGTGTTTTCCAGAAATTTGTTCAAGATGCGATTGAACCTCTTGTTGAAATCTTTTACTTTTTCCTTTTGCTTCTTTTCAAGATTACCGAGGTCTCTTAATAACATGGAGGGGTTCTTATCATCATCAAAATTTTCAAGGAAGATCTTCTTGAACCCCCTCCAATTTTGGAAGGATTTTGGAGGAAGGATGTGACACAATACAACTACTCTACCATCCAAGGTAAATGGAAAAAGTCTACATGTAACATCATCGTAACGTACCTCAAGTGTTTTCAGATGCAGGTAGAAGTTGTCCAAATGGTCTTCAACCTTTCCTACCTTGTCATGGTCATACTCTGTTAACAACTTCTCTGAATGCCTTGGCATCTTGTGCAGTACACCCAAAAGTGCGAGTGGGCCCTGAGTCATCTAGTCCAGATTTTGGTCTGCCATGTCTTCTTCTTCGTTGTCCTCCTCTTCTTTATCAGAATTTGATGGCTCTCCTTCCTCTTCTTCTTCTTTGCCTAGCCCTCCAAAAAATGTGTCTGAGAGTAGAACGTTGTCTCTGTCTTCTTGTTTTTCCACAGTGTCTGCTAATTCTTCAATAGTGGCAAGAATCACTTCTTCAAGAGTCAAAACTACTTTCCTCATGGATGTGGTCTTGTTGTTATTTCAAGAATATGGAAGACTGATTACTCCTGGAATCAATCCAACAACTTTTACAAATTGAAGGTTAATAGGGTGGATGGCCCGAAGTTGATCATACATAATTTCACGTTCAAGCCTTGGATGAGAAGAGTTACCCAATTTAGAAACACAAGTAGGGGAGGTGCCATGACCATTGCTGCCTTGACTAGAAGATGGAATGATGGGGTTGGTAGGCATATCAGCCATAAAATACTGGTTTCCCTCCTTTTAGAGCCAGAAATGTTGATAGTGTTGGACCAACCAAAATTCAGGGGATCTCCCCGATATGAAGTCTCAATCGAGCCTCACACTGTTTGGTGTAGGAGTCCCATCTAGATAAAGGCTTGGTTACCAAATCCTTAAAGATTTTCCTTGGCTCTACATGTCATCACAATAGAGTGATGCAATGGTGTCTTCAAAATCAAGGGAGGTGTGCCTGGTGATTGTGCATTTGCAACCATGTTAATGTTCTTCTACTGGAAAAGGGGGGAGAAAATTTAGCCTCTAAGTGAGAGGTAATAGTACCACCTACGAAGATACACACATGAACCAGAAGGATCCATCTAAGATCTAGTGAAATAGTCCACAATGGATGTGATAATCATTACAACCAATGGATGGGGAAAGATATATCTAATATCCTATGGAATAGTTCACAAGGATGGGACAAAAATAACAACCATTACAACACATTCTCAATAAGATAATCACTAAAATAAATGAAATAGTTCAACTATCGTGGTAAATGTGAAAGCAAACATGAAATACAAATGTCCACATAATAGTCTTACAAACATTCATAGTCCATGCATGAAGAATGTGCTAGCCTTAAAAGGATTCTGTAATTAAGAAAAATTTCCAAGACACATGTTTACAATGTACATCACTAGCCCCAATAGTGAGACATTGGAGCCACTCCTTGGTCCTCAAAGAACTATCTGATCTCTTTAATCCCTTGCAGGAGAAGCCAAGGTGAAGAGTCTTTTTCTCATACAATGAGGGGGTATATATAACCAAGGGGTGATGATTCCCCTTTATGACTCTTTGACTACCTTCATGATTGTTCAACTTCCTATGAATTTTCAACTTACATGACTCTCCATATTTATGTGTCATTTGGATTTCCACTTTACAATACATTTGAATACAATATACATGGTCTACAATGGTGATGTGGCATATGACCAATCATCACAGACATGACATGACACTGCTAACATGGAATTATTGGTGATGTGGAAATGTCAGGTCACTATTGCTACTAAGTGTTGGATGCCTTCTTGGATATGCTTTCTCTCCACCTGTGCATGGCTTGGTGATGCGAAGTCTTCAATGATCTTTAGTATTGGATGGTAGTTGGAAACTCGTGTCCCTTTTCTTCCTCTTGATTGATCCTCTTGTGAGATCAACCTCGAGAGAGTCTTTACGCATGATTCCCTCCTTATTCTCCTTCTTGATCATCTCTCCATGACTTGATAGTGTACCTATTCCTGCAATTCACTCATGATGGGATGACATAGATCTGAAAAGCCCTAGTCTAAGCTAATGCATTATTATCCATGAACTGAGCCTGGGACAAGTCATAGACTAGGGAAAGGGGCCCAGTGAATGCACATTGTGTATTTCAGTAGTCAGGGGAAGAGTATAGTCTCTGAGACTGTGCAATGCATAACTCAGGGAGGTGTTGAGAAATCGCAACAATAATTCTAGTTTAATTTGTCCTTGAATTAAACTATGAATTAAAATGGAATTCTCTTCTCATAGGAATTTGAAAATAATTAATTAAGTTTAATTAACTAAATTAATTTAGGAAATTAGATTTGGAAGTATTTTAGAAGACATGTATATGTTCTCCCTAACTTATAGGAGTTAAGGATGAGTTATTAATGAGTTTTAATTAGTTAACTCAATTTATTGAGTTAATTCCATGTAAATTAATCCCAATCAGTTTCAAGAACTAATAGTGAGAAAATAGTTAGTTGGGACACTAGTGACCTAATTAGTGCTACTCTAGTTAATTGAAGATTCCACCATCAGAAACTCATGCATGTTGATTCTGAGAAAGACCCAATTGAGACTAGAGCATAGGGACAATGTACTAATTGTTTTATATTTTTCTGAGTTGAATTGATAGTGCATGAAATCAAGAATTGATCCTTGTGGGATTGTGCCATTTTTAGTGGTTTTATTTCCCTTTTAATATAAGTTATTCTCCATAGGAATTACACATTGGAATAGAGACTTAGAGAGCTTATGAATTGGCTAAGATTTGGCCTTCAGACTGCTTATGAGTTGGAGATTGAAATTGCTGAGTTTTGGGATTGTTCTAGAGAGAACAAGCATTGTAATTTCATATTAATTTTCCATATTAATACCAAAAAATTAGTGGGGTTTTCAGCTGTGGCTTTCCCTAGATATTTATTATGTTATGTGCCTTTTATTCTCTTCCTCTATTGATTATTGTTTTCTCAATGTTTATGGGCTTCCTCTGTAAAGAGTAGAAGTATATTCCTGTCTCTTGCTCTAGAAAATTGCATTAGCTTGTGAATCTATATGATTTTGTACATGGCATCAGAGCAAGATTGTTTTTTGGGCCGAGATTTTGCAGAGAAGTTCTGAGAATTTCTGTGAAAAAAATTTAGAAACAAATTGTAGGTTTGTATTCCTTGGAAAAATATACCCAAATTTAAGAAAAAATCATCCAAATCGAAGTTCGGATGAGGGAGATATCGTTGATTTAAAATCAGCTCTCAAGAGGAGATTTCAAAGTTTTGAGTTTCTAGGTTATAGGTGAAAGTCGAATTTTCATACATACTTCAAGATCAATAGATGGCATTCCTGGGTTGAGGCTTGAGTATACCTTGGAAGGAAGCTTGAATTTTATAGCCTAGAGGGACAGGATGGATGTTGTGCTAGAAGATAATAGCTTGAAGGAATTCATTGATCAAGAAGTGCCTATGGATGCATAGAACTTGGCCAAATGGAAGAAGTGTGTAGAAAAGGAAAGGCAGATAATCCTTGAGGGAGTTCAAGACCACATTGTCTTGAGTCTCCATGGCAAGGAAACTCCGCATGCTAAGTGGAAAACATTGACAGACTTGTATCGGAATAACAATGATCAAAGGAAGTTGGCACTGGAGGATAAACTTTGTAAAAGCAAGATGGAGGAAGGTGAGATGATTCTAAAGTACTTGACCAAGTTCACTTAATGTTGGGATGAACTTAGAAGTGTTGGAATCATAGTTTTTGAGGAGGATATGGTGAGCCTTTCTCTTCTTCGACTCCCAAATAGTTGGCATAGTTATCAGGACTCTGTCAATGGTCGAGAGAAGCTGCCAGATTGGGAACAACTATGGTCTGATTTGATGCAGGATGATAATAGGAGGAACACCAGGGATGGCTCTTCATCAAAGATTGATGATGAAGAGAACTATGCCTTAGCAATTAAGGCAAGGAAGGGGAAAGGTAAAATTTCTCGTTCCAAATCAAATTCTTATCATGGAGGTAAGAAGTAGGACATGAAGAAAGTTAAATGCTTTCATTGTCACAAGATGGGTCACTTTGCTACAAATTTTCCATTGAATAAGTCCAAGGAGAAGGCCTCAGGAGGAGAGGCGGGTGAGGCTTTGGCCTCCCAATTCGAATTGAAATTTTCCCTCATTGCATGCATGGTGTCTTCAATGATGGGATGTGTTTGGTACTTAGACAGTGGAGCTTCTTTCCACATGATTGTTGACAAAGATTTATTCAATGAACTGGAGGAGGAAGATCTCAAGATGCATATCGAGATGGGTGATAATGGTAAGTATAGTGTTACTAGTGTTGGCACTATTAATTTTTAGAGGGAGCATGCTGCTCCACTCACTTTGAAAAATGACATGCATGTACCCAGACTAACAAAGAACTTGGTATCCATTGCCATGCTTGAGGACAGACGCTATGATGTGATCTTTTCAAAAGGAAAGGCATTCCTTCGACATATAGCCATGGGTCAAGTAAAGAAGATAGGGATTCGAGTTTAGAATATCTATAAGATAGAGGTAGAGGATTGTGTTGCTTTGCATTCAAAAGCATAAAATATGTTGAGCCGAGACATCGGTGAGTTGTGGCACAGGCAATTGGGCCACTTACCTCATGGGGCTTTGAAGATATTGCAACAAATCTCTACCAGTCTTTCCAAAGGTACGCTTGAGCAAGTTGATAAATGCAAGGGTTGTACTTTGGGAAAATACACAAAGTATTCCTTCGGAGACAGAGACAGTTGAGAAGATTCTATTCTAGAGAGAGTCCATTTAGATGTGTGTGGACCATTCTTGACAGTATCCACCACAAAACACAGGTATTATGTTATATTTGTAGATGACTATTTTCATAAATACTGGATATGTTTCATGCAGAGAAAGGATCAAACATTCACAAAGTTTTTGTGAATTCAAAGCATTGGTTGAGAAAGAGTCAGGAAAGAAGGTTAAAGCACTAGAAAGTGGTAACGGTGGATAATATGTCTCCAATGAGTTTAAGAACTTCTGTGCAGTGGAAGGGATTAAATGAGAGTTGATGACACCTCATAACCCTCACCAAAATGGGGTTGACAAGAGGAAGACCAAGAGCATAGTAGGGGCATCAAGGGAAATGTTGCATGATCAAGGCCTACCTCTATGCTTGTGGGCTGAGGCATGCAACACAATGGTTTATGTTCAGAACTGTAGTCCACATCAAATAATTGAGAGTAAAACATCAGAAGAAGCTTATTCTAGTAAGAGGTTAGGTGTTGGTCACTTCATGATTTTTAGGTCATCGATTTATTTCCATGTGACCAAAGATGCATGGAAGAGGCTTGAGCCAACAATAGAGTTGGGGATATTTGTGGGGTACACTGATACTCCACACAAATATTGGGTGCATATGCAAACCAGTCGGATGACAGTGGTTTGCAGGGATGTCAAGCTTGATGAGGAGAAGGCCATGTGAGTATCCCTTTAGAGGGAGCTTGAGCTACACGCGGAGGAGGAAGTTTTAGTTCCTAAGGTTGAGGAGCCTCATATTGAATTTGAGCAGCCACATGCAGATGTTTCAGGAGTGGAGACACCCAGTTGGGTAGAGTCTTCCAAAGAGGGAAGAAAGTGCACTAGAGAGGCTGACATATTGTTGGATGATGCACGAGAGAATGTGGGAGCACCCTCTTCTTAGCACAGACAGAGGATGTCAGTAGAGAGGTACACTGGATACATGGCACTTATGGGTGCATGTGTTGTGATAGAGCCATCTTCTTTTTAGGAAGCAGTGCAATAGCTAGTTTGGGTTGATGCGATGGTGGAGGAGTATGACTCTAGAGTTCAAAACAGTGTTTGGGATATGGTCTTGAGATTGGAGGACAAGTCAGTTATGAGATCCCATTGGCTTTGCAAGGTAAAGCAAGCTAAAGATGGTAATGTGGAGAAGCATAAGGTCATATTTGTGGCCCGTAAATTTCCACAGGTAGAGGGGATTGACTATGATGAGACCTTTTCTCATGTTGCAAGGTACTCGTGAATAAGATCTATTTTTTCACTATCAGCACAGATGGATGTGAAGACTTCCTTCTTCAATGGAATGATTGAGGAAGATGTGTACATAGAGAAGCCCGAAGATTTTGAAACCTTGGACCATGAGTCACATGTGTGCTGACTTAAGCGAGCATTGTATGGGCTGAAGTAGGCACCCTATGCTTGGTACACCAGGATAGATAACTACATCACTGGGTTGTGATTCTCGAAGAATGAAGAAGATGCGAACCTATATCACATAGTGGTGGAAGGTAAGATTTTGATCATTGTACTTTATGTAGATTATCTCATATTGACAGGTGATGAGAAGCTCATCAAACCTTGCAAGGAGGATCTTGCAAGAGTTTGAGATGAAGAACATGGAGCTCACGCATTACTTTCTTGGCATGGAGGTATGGCAGGGAGATGGGGAGTATGCCAATGAGATACTCAAGAGATTCCACATGGAGAGAAGTAAACCCATGGAGGCTCCTCTAGATGGTAACTGGAGGAAGTAAGATGCTACTTTAGGAGAAGTAGTGGAAGCTACTATTTATAGGAAGCTTGTGGGTTCACTCATGTATTTGATGAACACACGACCATATATGCGTTATGTAGTTAAATAGCTTAGTCAAGTGATGGTTAGGACTGCCAAGTTGTATTAGAAGGCAACAAAGCATGTATTGAGATACCTCAGAGGCACTACTCAGTTTGGGTTGTGGTACAAATGGACAGAGGGAGTGAAGGTTCAAGGGTTCACTGATGCATATTGGGCAGGGAGTCCATCTGAGAGGAGGAGCACATCAGGAGGTATATTTAGTATTGGGTCAGTGGAAATTTCTTGGTACATCAAGAAACAAAGATTAGTTGCACTCATTTTGGTAGAGGCGGAGTACATGGCTATAAGTCAAGCAAAATGTGAGGTTATCTGGATGAGGAAGATCCTGTTTGGTTTTTTTGGTCAGCAGATGGACCTGATAGTGACTTATTGTGATAATTAGAGTTGTATCAAACTCTTTGAAATTCCAGTCCTTCATGTTCGGTCCAAGCATATTGATATTTGGTATCATCATCTTAGATATTGTGTATTGAGGCAGATCATGTTGTTAGATTACATTCCCACGGAGGAGAAATATGTTGACATCTTGAAAAAGGCATTGCCAAGATGTAAATTCAAGTTTGACAGAGACAGGATCGGGGTAGTGGATAATCCCTTTCTTGTTGAGAGGGAGTGTTGAGAAATGGCAACAAGAAATTCCAGTTTAATTTTTCCTTGAATTAAACTGTGAATTAAAATAGAATTCTTTTCTCATAGCAATTTGAAATTAATTAATTAAGTTTACTTAACTTAATTAATTTAGGAAATTCGAATTGGAAGTATTTTAGAAGACATGTATATGTTCTCCCTAACTTATAGGAGTTAAGGATGAGTTGTAATGATCCAGGACTATCTTTTCAGTTCGACATGAGCGAAGTATTTAGTGGTTCAAAGTGGAAATTGTCTTCAAACAATCATAATTGATGAGGTCTTGAACTTTATTAACTTCACCAGTTTCATCGTCAACATTAAGTGTCCAGTGTCTTCAACTTTGACAATGATGTTTATGGTTCAGGTTGTCCGATGATGTCAATGGTTGATATGGTTTTCATGGTGTTCGAAGGATAGGTTTTTGTACCTTGTTGCCGACATGTGATTGTCGTCAGTTCCGCCGAGGTTTGGTTGTCGTCGTCTTCATCGTCAATTCCGATAGGGTTGGTTATTGAAAAGGATTCAGGTATCATCATGTGGTGTTATGTAACATAGTGATGATTGTTGTAAAAGGGTTTGTTTTAAATCTAAAGATCTAAAACCTAATACACCTAACACATTGAGCTTAACCTAAGTCCTAAAACCTAATACATCATGTATTAAAATGTCATAACCCTAACCTAAACCTAAACACCTAAACCATAGCACTAAAACCTACTCAGGCCATGTTAATCCATTGTAATACATATAAAAACATTACAATACACATACAACAACCCCTAACCACCGGACTAACCGTGTGGGGAGCCAACTACAACAAGAACTGTGAAGAGTAGCCATTGAATGTGAACACAGAACAGTAAATGCGTAGTTAGCGGGGAGTTTCCAGAATAGCCGGAGCCCTAACCTTATATTGACTGTGCATGTGTGCTGTCAATGCCCTACACCCAGTTAGCTAACCAATAATAGTCCTCGGGCTATTATAAGGTTTTCAGTTGGTTTTTGTTTGGATTTAGGATTGTTTAATTACAACTAGACCTAAGGTTACTAAGTGGCATTAATTAAACGCTAAGCCAACCCTATTTTGAGATGATTCACTCCTAAACTCAACCTAAGGAGGTTAGAGTGCATTTGCAGGGCTATAAAGATAGTTTGGCTCGTTGAAGTGAAGAGAGTAGTTTTTGAGTTTTGTGTGTAGATTCTGGAGGATATAGGCTGTTTTGTTTTCAATGTAACAGGAGCATTGGGAACTGTGATAAGTGGTGGAAAGCTATTTTAGAGATATTTCTAGTAACAGTGACCAAAAGTGTCTCTGTGCAGAATTAGACTGGTTAATATGCTATGAAATCAACCTCCTTAGATTCAATCCTAATAAAGTGGTCACACATCTTGAAAGTGGACCCAAAGACGTAGTCCATCAGGGACAAACTCCTTATTCAATCTTGATGTCTGGTATCAATGTGTTTTTGTTGCTTTTCACTTCAATTTACATCTTGCTTGTGTTTTAATCCTGTCGTCAATTCATCCCTTTTGAGTCAATTGTCACGGTTAAAGCACTTTAAGTTAACATTCAGTTCAATGTTGGAATTAATCAATTCTACTTCAGTTTAACATATGATCATTTTAGATCATGTAATTAGTTAACTCAGTTTATTGAGTTAAGTCGAGTTAAATTAGTTCCAATCAGTTTCAGGAAATAATAGTGAGTAGACAATCAGTTGGGACACTAGTGACCTAATTAGTTCTACTCTAGTTAACTGAATATTCCACCATCAGAAACTCATGCATGTTGATTATGAGAAAGACCCAGTTGAGACTAAAGTGTCAGGATAGTGTACTAATTGTTTTAGATTTTTATGAGTAGCACTGATAGTGCATGCAATCAAGAATTGATCCTTGATGGATTGCACTATTTTTATAGGTTTTATTTCCCTTTTAATACAAGCTATTCTCCATAAGAATTACACATTGGAATAGAGACTTGCAGAGCTTGTGAATTGGCTACGCTTTGGCCTTGAGCTTGTTTATAAGTTGGAGATTGAATTCACTGAGTGTTGGGATTGTTCTAGAGAGAACAAGCATGGTAATTTCATCTTGATTTTCCAGATTAATACAAAACAAATAGTGGGGTTTTGAGCTGTGGATTTCCCCGAATATTTATTGTGTTATGTGGCTTTGATTCTCTTCCTCTATTGATTATTGTTTGCTCGATGTTTATGGGCTTCCAATGTAAAGAGTAGAAGTAGATTCTCATCTCTTTCTTTAAAAAATTGCATTAGCTTGTGAATCTACAATATTTTCTACAGGAGGCTTCAAGGACATAACTGCATAGTTTTTGGAGGCAGTGAGGTCTGGTTGAGGGAAAGGACACTAGGAGAAGCATTTGCACAGTTCTGGGTGCCAAGGGAGGTTAGGATTCTACACATTTAATAGTTCCAACAGACAAGGAAAAATATTGAGGGTTGAAGATGTGAAGTGCGTAGTACAAGGCAGGCTGGGAGGCACAACTGCACAATTCTAGAGGTCAAGACTGCGAGTTGGGCTTAGGAATTGAGCAAATAAGTAGCCCTGGAGGACATGGACTATGCACTGTGCAGTTCCAAGTAGTAAGGTTACAAATTAAGAGGGATGAGAGTGCATAGTGTGCAGTTCAGTCGGGGCCTGGTGAAGCTAAATTGCTCGGTCAGGAAGATTTCCTGAAAAATGGCTAAGTGTGGGGTGAGTGATGAACTGTGATGAACCATGACTGTGATCATACACTGAGCATACTTTGAATACATGACAACATATATAATTGGAACATGTAAAAAAAATCGTTTCCCTCTGTGTGAGTGCTTCACAATAAGATATGACAATTGGGACACTTAAGATAGGCTTTAGGATGATCGTGAAAACACTTGTGAGATAATGCTCAAGACTTTGTATGGATGCGAAAAATGTGTACATGGTTTGGGAAACTCATATACACAAATATTGACCTTCGAACCCATCTGAAAATGATCATAAACATTGTATGATAGTCAAACATTCCAAAAGACAACAACTAACCCAACATGCAAAAGGGACCAAAGAACTGTGAGAAAGCTCATGAGATGAGCTCCAATGTTTGCAACAATAATGTAAAAGACTAAGGAAGACTCTAAAATTTGAGTGTAAGAAAACATTTTGGAGGGTGTTGCAACAACTACAACACAATGGTAGATACTCCTCCGATATTCTCTATCGGTGCATCACGTAAATCCTCAACATATCCTCCAAGATTCTATTGATCCTCTTTGTCTATCCATCTATCTGTGGATGATAAGTTGTACTGAAGGCCAACTATGTACCCAAACTTGAAAATAACTCCTTCCAAAACATGGAAATGAATTTCACATCCCCGTCTAAAATACTCTTCTTTGGAACAACATGTAACCTCACGATCTCCCTCATGAAAGCTAGTGCCACCTCACTAACTGAATATGTACCCTTCACTAGAATGAAGTGAGCTACCTTTCTCAACCTATCATCTACAACCATAGTTAAATCATGTTGTCTCCTTGTCCTCAGAAGACCCGTAATGAAATACATGGAAATGACCTCCCATTTCCATTTTGGAATCAGAATAGGCTATATTAGACCACCTGGATTCTTACATTTTGCCTTTACTTCATGAAAATCCAAACATCTAGCCACCGACTTTGCCACTTCCTTCTTCATATTTGGCCAATAGTACAACTTCTTCTCCATTGTTAATATCTTCTAATATCTTGGGTGACTCGAGTATGTCTTGATGTGAAAATATCTCAAGATAATCTTCTTGAGCTTATGCAATATAGCACATAGATACTGTCCCTGAATCTTACCAAACTGTTGGCTTTGTGGGGCCTGACCCAGGTTCAAAATTAGTTAGCCAAACAAATCCCAACACTACTGGCCCTTTCAGCATTAGTCCATGGAGGGCGGATAGAAGTCTCACCCGAAGCAGTATGGGGGGATGCTAGAACAAAGTTTCGGCACCTTGAGATGGTCATGATGTCAGTTTATACCCTCTATTTATACTATCATATAGGTCACTAAGAATTAGGGCTCTGATAATCTACCCTTTATTTCGCCCTTCAGTACCTCTGCAAAGGTGTATGATTAACCTTCGTGCAACCTTAATGCGTGATCCAGGTACTTTTGCGCTGCTATGATAGTGTATTGTATAGGCTTCCAAGTTATCTTAAGTGTTTGCTTATCTTACTAATAAACCATAGTTAGCACCGCGTAAACTGATATCCTTACTCATGTTTAATTAACCAATACGGTCACATACATTCACGCATCACATGAACATTGTAAATTAAACCCAAAGTACAATATAACTAGATGCATTAAGAAGAAATAAATACACATAATTTGTGGAATACTTCTTGTCATTGATATCTCTAAGTTAATACAAAATCTATCTTCCCTGCATACTCAGCTGTAGGGGTCCACACACTCAACTACAGACTTCCACCCTAGGCCTCTGTGCACTCAACTGTAGAGCCTCTACCTACGCTAAGACCCAAAGACACTTACACTCCAATGCTTAACTCCTTACTTCATTCTTCGCTATTCACTAAAGACTACTTAGAGCTTACTTACTTAGCTCATTTTTATACAATCCCATTGTCCTAGGACCATGGGTGGATATTTACAGCTGACTTTACACTTTACAAAATAGGGGCAGACAATGCTTGATGACTCTTGACACCTTCACACTCCGTGACCACAAAATGTGGAGACTTTACAACTTTATTACAAAATTTTCCCAAAATATGGGATTTTAGCCCCAAAATTGTCCTTGGGGGAACCCGTTCCCAACAAGTCCCGAACACAAACGTGGTGACTCGCCCTCGATTCACTCTGTGGGTGCAGAGAGCTTAGCGTGAAGACCTCGCAGCTCGACCTGTATGACGACAACCTCGGCGGTGCACTGTGCGGCCACATACTTTGCTTCTTCCACCAACTACTCTATTGCTGGTCCTAAACTATCATCCTGAAGCTTTTGCTGAGTTGCTTGCAGATTAGAAAACGTTCCTTCAATAGAGGCTGTGACTGAATAAGCCTCATCCAACCAGGGCTTCAAGCGCACCTTTAGCACTGCCTCTTTGTGCTACACTACATCTACCTGTTCTTTCATTGCTTTGGCCTCTTACAGCTTCACCAATCACTGCGTAAGAGCGACAGTGTGCACTGTACCTTTTACTTCTTCATAGTGTTCCTGCAGTTTTCGCGCCTCTGTCTCCAATCGCTATAAATTAGGGTTCTCCTACAGGCTTGTTAGGACCTCGAATGACTATTCAAACAACTGTGTGTAGTCTGCTACTACACTATCTACTGTCACTATCACCTCTATGACAACGGTTGCACGCTACTCCTTTATTTCCGGCGGAGTTGAAGGTTGGGCCTTCAATTATAAATCATGCACCCCTATAGCAAGCTTGTAGACCTTTTCATCTGCCTCTGCCTCCTTAGGAATGGCTAATTCGGGGACCATTCGGCAAGGTTCCCTCACGGCCTTAATCATGCGTGTATTTGTGTTAATAAGTTCCACCATGAAAGTGATGGTGGTGTCTCGCTACAGGGCCATTTGTTCATTATTAATCTTCTGCTCACTGATCACCTGCAAAGCACGGTTTTCATGGGCCCTCAACTCCATGATCACTCCATCCTGCAGTAGGTGGAGTGCCTCACGAGGGAGCGCTACCAAGTTCAACCCCACTCCCTTGAGGGCACAGTCAATGGGCCTATCAGCTTCATTCTCTGTGGTGGGTGCTCCATTCGGAAACAATATCGCTCGGGAGACCTTCACATGCAATATCTCGACAGATTATGAAGTACCAATAACGAGGTTGGTTGACACCGTGCCAACTTGTGATACGTAGGTCTGTAGCTCCTGCATAACTGTTGTAGTGCCTTTGCTGTGGCATCCCACACCGTGTCTCCAATGTCATGCAAATCTCCTTCTGTGAGGGTGATTGGGTCCAACGACGCCTTACTGACCTTGGATTTCTTCCTTGAACCCACTTTTTCTTGTTCCCTTGGATGCTTGATGTTGTCTGACATCGTCTGAGGGTCCGCATAATGTTGCTCTGTTTGGTCATCCATATCTTCCTCTGTTTCAGGTGAAGCCGACCTCATGCCTTTGTTAGATCCACGCCCTATTTTACTTGTTTGTTTTTATGTCTACTGGGCAGCATCACGATCCACTCTAGCCTTGTCAGTGACCTCCTTCTTCCTTTTGTCGGCCAGTTGCGCCATCTTGAGCTTGGCCTCCTCCTTTTTGTGTTGCGTGGCGGACTTACTCGATTGATCAAGAACTGCATCAATCGCGTTGTTTGTTGCCAAGTAAGGAATGTCATACCATTTCTACTCGGGGCCCTTCCATGCCCTGATCGACACGTAGTGAAAGTCTACCTTGAACTCTGCGTACTCCTACAGTTTGGTAAACAGAGTAGGCGAAAATGGCAGTTTGCGATTGATAGGCATGTGGACTTTAATTTCCATCAAGATCCAAAAGATCTTGCTACCCCTGATGCACTAAGCATCCTTGGTCACCCACAGGGAAACGTACCTCGCTACTTCTGGCAGGTCTAGCACAACCGAGGGGAATTGACTGTCTTCTAGTAGCTCCTAAGCTACCCTCACGATAGAAAGAAAGAGCCACGCATAGTGGAAGGTCTTTTTGAGCTCCTGCGCTTCGCGACAATTCACAAGGAACTCACCCCAGAGATAACACGCCAAAGCTGTAAGAGCAACAACTGCTGCCGACACTTCATCTGCATGACACTTCCTCATAACCTTTCCCACCAAAATCTACATGGCCAGCTTGACTGCAGGTCACAGATACTCGAGATGGCATATCCTTGCGGCTTCTTTATGAGCTTGAATTTCTCCTTCATTGCCTCTACAAGGGCCTCCTCGCCACCTTTTCCACCAAACATCATGGCTAGATTTTCATTTGTGTAGGGAAATTGTGTGATCCCATGGATCAATCTGTCAGTGATAGGTATTAACTCCTCCATCCATAGACACCCATCGTGCAACAAGCATAGTAGTTGGTTGATGAGCAATACTATAATGGTGGTTTGATTGTAGTGCAGAAACCATAGCAGGGTGAGCAGACCTGCCTTTTCTACTCCCCTGATCCACTTCCATGGTTCCAATGCAGTCATCCCAGTGGACATGTCAACAACGCGATGCATTAGCTGCTTGGTCACCAAATGCGGGAACTTCTCATGGTTAGCTAAGTCCCAATCTTCTAGTTTCAACAGAGGAATGTGCCCCAAGTGTGGTCCTTCAAATACAATCTCATTTGGCAGTAGAGGGGTGTGCAAAGCGGCCTTGCTCTCGTTAATGTTTTTTGGAACCTTGGTCTTTCCCTTGCATAGAGGGATGTATTCGAGCAACTTAGTGATAGGGTCAGAATCCTCAACTTCAACTTCCTCCACTTCTACCCCCAAGTCCTCATCAACCATCAAGATGTCCTCAATTTATCCCTCCTCTGGGTCCAAGTTAATGATTTTTCCCTTTTCTTGTGTGGTGGGCTTATCCTCTGGTGGGTTTCTTCTCGATGACGTGCGCACTAGTATCACAGCCTGCTTGCCCTTCTTATCCTTCACACTATCCTTGGTTAGGGTCAGCTTTGGTCTAGGTGTCTGTGGCGATTTGGGAACTTGACTAATACCTCTACAACCTCTGGAGCATCTCCCTCTACCTCCATAACAACCTCTGGGATAGCCCCCTCAGTTGTCACTGCTTCAGTGTCCATACCTTCTGCGGGCGTCAACATGATGCTATGAAACAACTCGTGTGTCTCCTTTGGCAATGTCTCAAATACTAAACTTGCTAGCAAAAATTTGTAGTTTTCATGGTTCATGTGTGCCTGAGAGCTCAACAACTCAATTCTCAAAATGCCAAGTGTTTTTCATTGGGCCTCAACCTATAATTTATAGGGCATTTTGAATTCAAATCCGATCGTTCCACCCACATTTGGTTCATTAATGCTGGATTAGCGGCATATTTCCAGGGATATTACCCATGAAGTTTGTCTTAAATGCCGGATACCCGCTCCATTTGGTCGCATTCCTATTGTTAAGTCATGAAAAATGACTTTAATGGTCACTTTCCAGCTGACCTGCATGATTTCTCCCTGGGTAGTGTAGCTTTCTTCGCACTGTTGCAAACCCTATGACATTTCCTCGTCCCACACAATCTTCTAGTCACGCAGTTCCCCAACCCGAGCAGTGTAATTTATAGTCCCGCACCTCCTTTTAGCTGCTTCGAGTGCTAGGACTATGCTACCTTCATATAGTCACCTAACCGGATCACAGTGTATGCTTCAATCAGCTACCATTCACCTTTCCTGGGAAGGGATCTCCATTTAATTTAACCAATTAAACTGCTCCACTGTTAGTAATCTCCTTAATGACATAGGGCCCTAGCCTGTGCATTTTGAACTTACCTGGAAATTTATCAAATTTACTGTCATATAAAAAAAACATATCATTTACCTTAAATGTGTGCAGCTTAATGTGTCGATCATGCCATGATTTTTCTCGTTTCTTTTGGACCTATTGGTAAAATCTAGCTAGAAACCTCTCTTCCTCAAGCTCATCAAGTTGCGTGAGCCTCTCTTCTAGGGCTTCGAGATCCGTCATACCCATGAGTGCCACTATGCACAGAGTAGGCACAATGTATTCCATAGGAATCACTACTTCAACACCTTATACAAGCCTAAAGGGTGTCTTTCCAGTCAACTTTTTGCATGTCGTTTGATAGGCCCATAGTACAGTGAGTATGCGTAGGTCCCAATCACTTCACTGAAAGTTGCAAACCTTGGTTAGCACATTCTCCAACACCTTATTGAATAATTCCACCATCCCATTATCCTATGGGTGATAAGGCATGCTTTTCTGGTGATATACCTGCAATTCCTCTGTCAGCATGTTGATCGTTTCATTCAGAAAGTGTGTACCACAGTCACTCATCAAAAAATTTGGACACCCAAATCACATCAGTACATATTCAAAGAGGAACTTCGTAGTAGTTGTGCCTATGAAATCCTTCATAGGTTGTGCCTCTGCCTAGCGAGTCAAATACTTAGTCGCAGTGATAATCTACCATGCCCTCGTCTTCTTCCCTTGCGGCTAAACGGGTCCCACAAATTCTATCTCCCATTTCTCAAAAGGCTGTAACGTCATCTGTGGGTTCATAGGCAGCTCATCTCTCCACGATGGCCTGCTAGTCCTTTGACACACATCACACGCCTTGTAGTAATATTTTCAATGCTAATGGAGGGTTGGCCACCATAACCCTGCGTGTAGAATTTTCTGCGTGGTCGCTCTTCCTGCATAATGGCCTCCTGCAGAACCCCCATGAGCATCCATGAGGATACTACTCCTTTTCAAACTCCAATACATATCATCGTAATACTTCATTAGACCCCATTTTGTATAGATGTTTGGCAATGATAGAAAAGTCTACTATGCGTACCACTAACTCCCTTTTTTGTTGGACAGTGTAACCATCTGGGGCAGTTCTTGTCATTAGGAAGTGTATGATGTCTTCAAAGTGCCCATCCATGACTCATACTGCAAATAGATGCGTGTCAAACAATCCCTCCTCCAAGTTAGTGGGCTCTTCCCCTGTTTTGATGCGTGATAGATGGTCTGGTCCCGCCTTCATTTGTCCAGGCTTCACAATAACCTCAAAATCATACTCCTTGAACAATAACAACCACCTACATATTCTTCCCCCAAACATAGGCTTATTGATTAGGTATTTCAGCACAGAATGATCTGTATACATCTTAAAATCACCACCCAGCAAATAGTGTCTAAACTTCTAGAGTGCGTATACCAATGCTAACCCTTCACACTCGGTGGTAGAATAGTTCTTCTCAGCCTTCGATAACCTTTTGCTTGTGAATGCTATAGGATGGTCCAATTCTCCTTCACCAGCCTATGTCATTGTTGGCTTATATGGTCGTGACCTAGGTTTGGAAGAATTATTTAGCCAAACAAATCCCACAGCTACCAGCCCTTGCAGCAACAGCCTGCGGAGCATGGACTGAGGTCTCACCCGAGGTAGCAAGGGAGGGTGCTGGAACCAGGTTTCCGCACCCTTGGGCTATCAAGATGTGGTTTAGGGGACTCGCATACCCTTCTACTGCTTTGTGCTGCTCTGCAATCACACAGATCCAGACCCAGAGTAACTTCCACTTTCTATTACTGTTCTAATTACTGATATAATCTAATTAATCGAATGTACCAGATCTTCTTAGCAGGGTCTTTAAGAAAACATTTAACAAGTTTAACCATTCACGCACTTAAAATGAACCCAGATTCGCATACATTCATCACATTCAAATTTAAACAGATACAGAAAGGTAAATCATAAAGTCAGATGCGCGATAACACATAATTAAAGAAGCAACATATCTTTATTATTATTTCTCACCAATACATCCAGATCTACCCTGCGCACTCAGCTGCAGGGGTCCGCGCACACAACTGTGGACTCTTTTAGGCCTTTGCGCACCCAGCTCCAGAGCCTTTATCACCTACCGAACCTGTCAACCTTGACTTACAGACACTTTCAAACTATTTTCCTCAGCAACCCATTGTAATTCAGATATGAAATCATATCCCCAAAAAGAACTGCCTTACCCTCATAGAGTTGTGCTCTATTTATACCTTCCTATGGTCCATGAACTAACTTACTTCCTATTACTTTACATTATTTCTTGGGTAGACAACCCTTTTGACTCAAACCTTTATATTTCGCGCTCCGCATACTTCAAAGTTTTTACAATAATTTAATCCTAATTTTTGGGCTTTCTACCCCAAAACCGTTACGCGGGACCTCTGCTACCCAAAAATACCCCAAAACAATCATCATGACTCATCTCGAGTCACTCGTTGGCATGGTTAGACACTTTGCCTTGGCTTCTTGGTTCAACTCCCTTTGAGTGACACTCATCGTCCTGTTGCTCCTTGATTGTCTCCTGCAACGCTTCGTCTGGTTCCTGCTTCAGTGTTTCTACCACGTCTCGCAACCGATGATGCTCAATTTTCTCTACTCTTTTTAACACAGAACACCCCTTATGAACCACATATGAACTGCATATCTATCCATGGTCATCGTTTGTCCATCCTTTCATTGCTCTGTTGTAGTGCGCCGGCCTGATGGCATTCGGACCAATTCTGCTTCGTGTTCCCTTTTTTCTAGTACATCCCCTACTGGTGATGCTGTAGCCCACGGGATGTCCATAGCTGTCAACACCATGCTCCTTAGAGAGTCCTGCTTGTCCATCAACCAGATCACTACCTTCAGGCGCATAACTTGTGCAGAGATAAGGAACAACTTCATATGTGTTTCCATAGTGTAGGTCGCTTAGTGGATTCCCCTCGATGATTTATAGGCCATGTGAATTTCAAATGCATTGATTGCCACCTATTCCAGATCATGTAAAATGCTCATGTAAAATCTGTGGCAGCTCGTTCCATATCCCGCTCGTACTATTTCTTTTAATTGTCTGCCACTTGCTTGTCATGAATAGTGATATCAACGACCATCATTCCTCTTATCAGCGCATCCACGTGATCCTTCTCGCGCAATCATGACCCTTTTGTTTGGTCAAATGTACACACACGGTGGTACTCACACATATATCCCCCAGGTTGCTTTATCATCCCACCCTCTCTTTCAATTGGTTGGGGCGATGAGACTATCTTTTGAACGGCTAGTCAGGCAGTTGGCTCGCCAATGTAGAGCTTTAGGTGACTGCCATTCACTCTTCCTGGGAAGGGGTCTCCATTGAGTTTAACCAGATGAACTGTGCCCCCATCGGTAACTTCTTTGATGACATAGGGTCCCCACCAGTGCATGCGGATTTTACTTGGGAATTTTTCGAACTTACTATCATAAAGAAATACTAGATCATTCTCCTTGAAGGTGCGCACCTTGATATGGAAATCATGCCACACTTTCTCACACTGTTTCTATACATGTTGATGCAATCCAGCCAAAAACTATTCCTCGTCCAATTCTTCTAGGCGTGCAAGAATTTCTTCCAATGCCCCGCGGTCTGGCATACCTGTGATTGTCGAGATCCGTAGACTAAGCATAATATATTCCATAGGCATAATGACCTCCTTGCCATAGACTAAGCGAAACGGTGTCTGGCCTGTCAACTTCTTGCACGTATTTCGATATTCCCATAGCACAACAAGGATGCGAAAGTCCTAGTCATTTCGTCTCACATTACAGACCTTAGTTAATGCAGTCTCCAAAATTTTGTTGAATGCCTCATTGGCCCCATTTTCTTGCGGATGGTATGGCATACTCTGTTGGTGATATATCTAGAATTCCTCAGTGAGTGCACTAATCGTTTCATTCAGAAAATGCGTTCCCCTATCACTCATGAGAATTTTGGGGTTGCAAAACCTGGTCAGTATGTTCTTGAACAAGAATTTTGCTACTGTCGCAGCCGTGCAATCCTTAACTGGCTGTGCCTCTGCTCATCAGGTCAAATATTTGGTCGCAGTGATGATATAACGTGTGCCCATCTTTCCTCATGGTTCAATAGGCCCAACGAAGTTGATCGCCCATTTCTCAAATGGCTATAGCATCATCTGTGGCTGAAGTGGCATTTCATCCCTCCACGATGGTGTTCTTGTCTGGTGACATACATCACAGGCTCGACACTATTTTTTTGAAACTTGATGTAGAGTGGGCCACCATAATTTGGCACGAAGAATCTTCTGGGCTGTGGCGCGGCCTAAATAATGTCTGCCAACAACGCCTCCATGTGATTTGGCTAGATCTATCCATGCTCGAATTCCTGTACATATCTGTGCAATATTTCATTATTGCCCATCTTGTAGAGGTAGCCTGCAATTACAGTGAAATCTACTGTGTGTATCACCAATTCCTTGTTTTGCTGGACAGAATACCCCCTGTGGCACAGTTCCCGTAGTAAAAAAGTAGATTATATCTTCAAAGTGGCCATCTGCAATGTGCACGACATATAACTAGGCATTTGAGAGTCCCTCCTCTATATTTGTTGGTTCTTCGCTGGTCTCAATTCGGGACAGGTGATCTGGACCTGTATTTAGACGTCCCGCTTTACAACAACCGAAAGTCATATTCTTAAAACAACAACAACCATCGATAGATACGCCCCCAAACATAGGGTTATTCACTAGGTATTTGAGGTAGAGTGATCAATATACATCTTAAATGTCTTTCATGCAGATAGTGAAAAAACTTTTGGAGCGTGTATACGGTTGCCAATCCCTCTCTCTCAGTAGTAGAGTAATTATTTTCGGCTTTGGACAACCTGCGACTTGCGAATGCAATCGAGTGATCAATTCCGTTTGCTTCTTCTTGAGTGAGTACCACACCCAACGCGATACATGATGCGTCGACATGTACATGAAACTCAACGTCTCACTTTGGAAAGACCAAGACAGGGGCAGATGCCATCTTTTCCTTAAGCGTTTCCAGGATTTTGTTACATTTCTTGTTCCAGCAATACGTAGCATCCTTCTTTATTAAATGTTCCATTGGAGCCATGATCTAGGCGTAGCTTTTTATAAACTTTCGGTAGTAGCCCGTGTATCCCAAGGTAGCATGTAGCTACTTTACACTTCACGACGCTTGCAAATTTAGTATAACAATGATCTTTGCCAGATCCACCATCAGTCCTTGCTTACAAACCACATGGCCCATCAAGTTCCCGAAAGGGAAAAGGAAAGTATGATCCTTTAGGTTGAGTGAAATCTAGTACCAGCGGCAAGTATCTAGCATCAATTGTAAGCTTGCGACATGTTCCGTAACGAAGCCAAATATGGTCTAGTCATCCAGGTAGACTTCTAAGAACTTGTGGATAAATTCCTTGAATGCGGCTGCCACAATATGAGAATGGCACATTCTTCAGACCAAAGGGTATTATTGTATACTGCAAACAACCCCATTCAGTAGCAAAGGTTGTCTTGCTTTGATCCTCTGGTCCGATCTTGATCTGATGGTACCTAGAGAACTCGTCTGTGAAGGAGTATGCTTCCTGCCCGCCCGCATTTTCTAGTACCTCATCTATAAATGGTGTTGGAAATGGATCGTTAACACAAGCATCATTGAGCTTCCACAGATCTACACAGATGCGGATCTCACCCTTCTGTTTCTTCTCCTGCACGACCATAGGGCTTACCCAATCGAACTCCTCCACTGGTTCAATAATTCCTACTGCCAGCATCTTGTCCATTTCTTCGCGGACCTTTGCTTTGTATTTTGGATTGAATCAGTAGGGTCATTGCTTCACTGGCTTCGCATCTAGATTCAAAGTTATCTTCATCATTCCTAGGTCTCCTAGAATCCCTTTCAGCTCCATAATTTCTATAGGGAATAAATCTCGGTATTCTCAGAGCAGCTTGATGACCTTTTCCACCGTGGTGTCGTCCCAGTTGTCCCCAAGCGTAGTATACTGAAGCTCTTCCTCTGTTCCAATATTCACTTGCTTCATTTTTAATGGTGCCGTGATGTCTAGATCTTCTATCTTAGGGCCGCACACCTCACAAATCCCTTCGGATTCTGGTATATTGATGTTACGTGGGTCATCCTTATCATCTCCTACATGTACATTGTAACATGATAAGGCTTGGCTCAACTGTTGCGACCAGTCTGACGGCACGACTTCTTCTGGTTCCTACAGTGTTCTGAAGATGGCGGTCTTTACTAGCTGTAATGCATCGTCCATGGTATCCATCCATTGGTCTTCAAAGAGAAATGTCAATAGAAAACCTTCACGCAGGATATCCCACTCGTCGGTGCCATGTCGGAGCTCTATTTTTGTATACTAGTTCCTTGGAATGACATCCGGGGTATGATAAAATAAGTGCACCCATTCTGGTTGAGGTTACGCATCATAATATTTGGTCCATTTGGTTAGGTGCATGCGCAGATCATCTCATCCATCATATTTCTCTGTTATTCATAGCTCTGGCTTTCCAAATCTTTTCTGCATGATGCCCCTGTAGCTTAGCCAATATTCAAAGGTTTCTTCATGGGTATCCCACCAGTGTGTCAGTGTCGCACGCAGTGTACATTTTAGTGCATCAAACCATTGGTACTCTGGTACTGCACTTTCGAATTCAACCAAGAATTCATCCACTACCTTCAGCCCATCATACATTGGCAGGTCGCAGTTTTGAGCTTTAATGCAATACAGGGATTTCGTCATCATATTACAATGTAACATGGTTACCCCATTCATCCTGTTTCGCCATCACTCGTCCTCTTCATTTGAATCACTGGTGCATGAGTTGGCGTAGCCCCGCGATAGTCTCCACTCCTCCTCTGGCCTATGTACAACAACTTTGTAGATACAATCCAATGCATCATCCCTTTCTTCGTTGCGCACAGGTTCTGTGTAGTGTGGTCCTTCTATTGGATCTAGCGGAACAACTACACAGAGTGACTTCTTCTCAATTATGATCTTCCTCTGTTTGAGGTTAATAACCCCATTCATGTCAGTGGCCCAATATATCCCTAGCAATGCAGGATACAGGCTATTTTCATCCACGATTTCAATAACTTTGAAGTCCATCCAAGTACTTGTGCCATCAACATCTACTGTAATTCCTTGCAGCTTTCCCATGGGCAAGATCTTCTGTTTATTGGCCATCCTCAATTTGATAGGAGACCATTGTAGTGTAGGCTTACCAATGCACTCCCAAGTCTCTTTAGGCAATATGTTTGAATCCAAACCTAGGTCAAGAATAACCTGATCCATCTCATAGTCGCCAATTTGCACTGTTAATTGCATCTCTCGACCTATCTGCGATGTGTGTTTTCTTAATTTCTGGATTGCACGAGTTTCACCCCACCCTGCGCATCTATTAATCACTTCTTGTAACCCTTTAACTACCCTGTTGTCACGAAGCATTTTTATGCATGTCTCTAAAAAGGTAGTCAACATCGAGGGATCCCTGGCCGGCTCATGCCGATCCCTACTACCTCGGGTAGAGACACCCGTGAAGCTTTACCTAGCTTCCATATTGGTCTTGCCATTGACCTCTGTTGTGTCTGCACCGCTCTGCAATACCATGTTTATCATGGGTTTGTCGTCGCAAGGTTTGGATCTCATCATTTGCACGTTTCACATTGTTGTAGGAGGCACTGCCTTTTTTCATGAATCTGTGCTATCAACATCGGGTAATCTAGCAGCTCATGATCGAATTTCTCACAATAAGGACATGATATTTGGGTTGGATTGGTACAATCCCATGCGTAATGTCCTGGTCCTCCACTATTGTAATAGATTAGTAGCCCACGACCCCTTCCTGGTCCCATTCTGCCTCGTCCTCGACCCCATCCCAGGAACCCACCGTGTGCAATCATCGCAGCTGGATCCTTACCTCACGCCTTAGTTTGCATTTTGTAGGTAGGTTCCTGGTCCATTAACATTCGATAGCTATGACAATCTCCTTCTTCATGACCCACTGATCTACAAAAGTTGCAAAAGAGCTATTGGGGGTTCTGGTTGTATTTTGGCAATAGATGACAGTTATCAGTGTTGTGCTTTCCTCCTACTTGATAGATTGTGCACCAAAGCAGGGTGATCATGCTCAGCCCTACCTGTGCCTCTGGTTGCAAAGGTGGAGATCCCCTCATGACCATAAAATTCACAAATACTGAATAGTGATCTTTATCATGTCCTTGGCTCCCGTACTTTATACACCATACTTCCTCCTAGACTTCTGAATGCAATGTTTGTTCTTGCTTTAATTTCTGTATTTCCAAACAAAAATTTTGGACCTACTCTTGGATTTGCTAAACTCCCAACCCTGGGTCTTGTACCGGGGTTTCGTGCAGCCGCATTGCTACCTCCAACGCTTCCGCTTGGGTTGAGACCTTCTGTTGTGACAAAGATGACTTCAGATATGGCGTTAATGATGTGAGGAACCAAGCGCAGTGTTGTGCATCTGTCAGGGTCATGTTGGCCTCACGAATGGTGCTTTTCAACCTCTAATCCAAATCCCATGGGTTCTCACTAGGCATCATCGTGATCTCTTTGAATCCTACGACTGACTGCGCTTTTGACTTTGGCTGGCTAAACTCCTTTTTTAATTCGGTATGGATGTCCACTATCCCACCATTGGGTTGATGCTTGAATACTTCATGAACCATGTTAGCGCTCGGTCCTTTAGTGTGCTAACTAAGATGGCTTTCTTGATATTATCATCTGCAATTTTCTACGCGTTCCATACTGATGTTAGAACAAACCAAAATTGTTCCAGGTCTTCGCCTCCTGCTCATATGAACACTAGTAACTGAATTGTATTTGCCATAGTTACCCTTGATCTACTACTGTCCCTGATTGTTTCATAGTTTCAATGTTCTTTTCTATAGAGTCCCGACATTCCACACCAGGCACCCCTTAGGTAGAACCTGGTCCCAGCAACGGAACCATTTGTTGGCTTATATGGTCCTGACCCAGGTTCAAAAGAATTATTTAGCCAAACAAATCCCACAGCTACCGGCCCTTGCAGCAATAGCCCGCAGAGCGCAGATTGAGGTCTCACCTGAGGTAGTAGGGGAAGGTGCTGGAACTAGGTTTCCACACCCTTGGGCTATGAAGATGTGGTTTAGGGGACTCGCGTACCCTTCTACTGCTTCTCATTGCTCTGCAGTCGCGCAGATCCAAACCCGGAGTAACTTCCACTTTCTATTACCATGTTGATTACTAATCTATTCTAATTAATGGAGTGTACCAGATCTTCTTAGCAGGGTCTTTAAGCAAACATTTAACAAGTTTAACCATTCATTCACTTAAAATGAACCCAGATTCGCATACATTCATCACATTCACATTTAAACAGAAATAGAAAGTAAATCATAAAGTCAGATGCGTGATAATATAGAATTACAGAAGCAACATATATTTCTTATTATTTCTCACCAATACATCTAGATCTACCCTGCGCACTCAGCTACAGGGGTCCATGCACACAGTTACAAACTCTTCCAGGCCTCTGTGCACCTAGTTGCAGAGCTTCTATCCCCTACCCAACCCCTCAAACCAGACTTACAGACACTTTCAGACTATTTTCCTCAGCAACCCATTATAATTTAGATCCTAAATCATATCCCCAAAAAGAAATACCTTTCCCTCATAGAGCCACACTCTATTTGTACCTTCCTATGGTCCACGGACTGACTTACTTCCCATTACTTTACATTATTTCTTGGGCGGACAACCCTTTGACTCGACCCTTTATATTTCATGCCAAGCATACTTCGAAGTTTTTACAATAATTTAATCCTACTTTGTGGGCTTTCTACCCCAAAACCATTACTCAGGATCTTTGCTACCCAACAATCAGTATTGCTCCCAGTGCTATACGTGACACGTCTATGAAACTCCTTCTTCCAATCTTGGAAGACTAAATTTGGCGCGGTGACCATTTTTCCTTTCAATACATCCAATCTTTTCTGATAGTCCTCGTTCCAACAAAACGTGACATCCTTTTTCAACAACTTTTCCATAGGCAAGGCAATCTAGGCATAACACTTGATAAACTTCCTATAATACCCAGTATGTCCTAGGGTTGCGTGCAACTGCTTCACACTCCTCGGTGCCTCCAAGTTAAGTATCACTGATATCTTCGCGGGATCTACCATCAGTCCTTGTATATAAACCACATGACCCATCAAAGTTCCAAAAGGAACACAAAACAGACATTTCTTCAAATTGAGCGCAATTTGGTACCTTAAAAAGCTATCTAGCATCAGGCGTGAACTTGCCACATGGAATTTTACCAACCCAAACATAGTCTAGTCATCAAAGTACACCTCCAAAAACGTATGAATGAATTTTTTTGATGCAGCATATAGAATTTTCTCTACAAATCAACTAACTCACTAATATCATGTAGAAATTTCACTTGTAGATCAAACTAATATATGCAATGTATTAAAGCATAATACTAGATCTACATATACCATAAACTTTGTGGAAGCTAATCAACCATGAGCAACATCAAGCATCAACACATATAACTGATAAGAAGGAATCAATCACAGATGAAACAAAATAATTTATCTAGGAAAAGCTCATGGACTACCTAGCCCTGTATATAAAGGCTGCACTTCAGGTCCAAGCTCCTATTTCCTTGTGCAATTTTGATTGGGGTCCAATTACAAAACACATGTAAATTTGCCTGATCATACTTGCTGTCACCTCAGGTCAGACTACGCAGTCATAGAAGGAAGAAGCTTCCTTCCCCATGCAAGGAATACTTACTAGAAATATCCTAGCATTTGATAGTACACTGTCCCTCATCTTATCTCAACTAGGTCTTTGACAGAACTGACATGCATCAATTATCCATGAGTGAATCTTCAGTTATGTGAAAATACTAGTTGCTACATGCATGCAAGAATTAACAAACTGAATCTCATTAATTTCACAACTTGTTAAATTAATCTAACTGGACTTGACTAAGTTAAACTAATTCAACTGATCCTCTCAATATAGGACTCATCCTTAATTCCTCAATTAGTGAAGAAAATCAAGGACACATTCCCCAACCAGTGGAGAAATTATTGCATGTTCTCACAAAGACTTCAAGTTTGATTTTCCTTAACTCAGACTGAATTAATTAATTAATTTACAAAATGTTGCTATTATCAAATTCAAATTTTACTTCCTATTTCTAGTCCAGGGTCTTACTAAAATAGGAATCCACACTGAACTACTAAAAATAGAACTTCTATTTTTAGCACTTCCATTTTTCATTCCCTGTTGCCTAATCTAGCACTGATGCCCAAACTGCTATTTTTAGCAATTTCTTGTTGCCAATTTTCAACACTCCCTCTCAACAAGAAAGGCTTCCTCTCGAACCTAATCCTGTACCTTTGAAATGTTTTGCATGCAACACTTCTACCATGTGTGGTTGCTCCAACAACACTCGGAACAAAAAAACTCCCAACTGACCTCTCCATTGGGCTAGAAACATACTCTGATGTTGAAGATCTACCTAATGCTGATAAGTGCTCCCTCTCTGACCTTTGTGCTACTGCAACATCTCCATGCATCTCGCACCATTGCACCCTTCTCTGTGCTACCCTGCACTGTGCAACACACTTATGCCTCTTGCATTGCTGCAGCCTGCATGGTCTGCATTGTCCTGGGATTCCCTGCACTGTAGATCTCTCTGCCGGTCCATCCGGACCTGTCTCTACCCAATTAGTCAGTTTAGTTACTCCTGATTGGGGCTCTCATAGGAAAGTCGAATCAAAAAGGTTGGGTACCTCAAGGATCCTGCCCCTCCTCCTTTGGACGATCACTCCACATCGCCCCACCTCCTACCTGGAGGTATGGCTGCATGTGATCCCTCATGCCACCTGGCTCGAAGTTTCCCCCTACTGGAGGTCTTTGCATGAGTGGATGTCTCTACTCGATCTCCTCTCAGTTTCTCTAGTTGTGGCTGCTCCATAACCTCCTGAAGTTGTTGCACCAATCGTGGCTCCTCCACAATCGTCTGAGACTTCTTTTGGCACTGCATGTTGAGAGGTAATATACTCTCCCTCTCAACCACTAAGTCTCCATCAGTTGCCTTGGGTCTTAAGGCTTTGCATGCATCTTGAACCTCAAGAGCATACAGGTTCTTCACCCGTGAGATAATCTGCTTCACTTGTCTAGTGATGATGTGTCTAAGGAAAACCTTTCCCTTTCTGAAGACTACATCATAGCCTCTGTCTTCCAACATCACTATCGACACCAAGTTTCTCTTTAGTCCTGGTACATACTTGAAATTGGTCAAGGTAAGGTGAGCTCCATGCTCCCTTTGAAAAATAACCATGCCCACACCTAAGACACTATACTTCTCATCATTACGCATCACTATGAGTATCTGGAGATCTTTCTCCTCCAAAGTACTAAACGAACTCTTGTTGCCGGTCATGTGAAAGAAGCTCCACTATCAAGAAACCAACCACTTCGCACCATGGATGAAACCATGCATGCAAAGAGTGTGAAATCCAACTCAAACTTTGAAGCAAGTGCCTCACCTTCAAATCCTTCCCCAGATCCCTTCTTGGATTTCCTCTGTGGACAATTTGCAACATAATGGCACCTCATGACAACGAAAGCATCACACTTTGATTTGTAAAACTTCTTCCCACCATTGGAAGCACTGGATTCGGAAAGAGAAACCTTCTCCTTCCCCTTCTTAGCCTTAATCGCTAAGGCATAGTTCTTCTCATCCTCCATGGATGAAGAATCGTCTCTGGTGCTCCGTCTAATCTCCTCTTGCATCAAATCTGACCATAGTCGTTTCCAATATGGTAGTTTCTCCCTTCCATTAACCGAGTCTTGGTAGCTATGCTAGCTCTTAGGAAGGTCAAGGAGTCCTAGACTCACCATATCATCATCAGTTGTCACGACCCCTACACTTGCAAGATCATCCCTACATGTGGTGAGCTTGGTTAGATACATAGAGATCGTCTCATCCTTTTCAAACTTGATCTTTCAAAGTTTGTCCTTCAGTGCTAGCTTCCTCTGATCACTGCTATTCTGATATAAATATTTCAATTTTTTCCACATTGCAAATGGAGTCTCCTTCCCATGGAGGCTCGAGACAATGTGATATCACGTTCCCTCCAAGAGAATTCTCTTAGCTCTAGCCACACACTTCTTCCATTCCGCCAGTTGAGTAGCATCAGTAGGCTTAGGGACTTCTTGATCAATGAAGTCCTTAAGGCCATTATCTTCCAATACTACCTCCATGTGATCCTTCCGAGCTATATAGTTTGAGCTGCCACCAAGGGCATACTCAAGCCTCAAACCATAGAATTCCATCAGTGAAATAGATGTGAGAAGGACTTGAGATCTATATCCCAAATAATAAACTTCGAATTCCGTCTTGTATATTATTCTTCCTTTATCACTTGTGCTCTGATACCATGTAGAATTTTCTCTGCAAATTAGCTAACTCACTAATATCATGTAGAAATTTCACCTGCAGATCAAACTGATATATGTAATGTACTAAAGCATAATACTAGATCTACATCTACCATAAAATTTGCCGAAGCTAATCAACCATGAGAAACATCAAGCATGAACACACATAACTGATAAGAGGAACCAATCACACATAACACATAATAATTTATCAGGGAAAAGCACCAACCTAAAACCCCATCTCTATATTATCAATCAAGTGGAAGTCCTCATCAACATACAAAAAGAATTAGCTCAAAAGCTATCCTGCTCCCTCTGTACTCTAACGATAAAGCTCATGGACTACCTAGCCCTGTATATAAAGGCTACAACTCAGGTCCAATCTCCTATTTCCTTGTGCAATTTTGATTCGGGTCCAATTACAAAACACATGTAAATTGGCCTGATCATACTTGCTGTCACCTTAGGTCCAACTACGTAGTCATATAAGGAAGAGGCTTCCTTCCCCATGCAAGGAATACTTACTAGAAATATCCTAGCATTTGATAGTACACTGTCCCATATTTGACCTCAACTGGGTCTCTGACAGAACTTACATGCATCAGTTATCATGAGTGAATCTTCAGTTATCTGAAAATACCATTTGTTACATGCATGCAAGCATTAACAAACTGAATCTCATTAATTTAACAACTTGTTAAATTAATCTAACTGGAATTGACTAAGTTAAACTAAGTCAACTGATCCTCTCAATATAGAACTCATCCTTAATTCCTATATCAGTGGAGAAAATCAAGGACACATTCCCCAACCAGTGGAGAAATTATTGCATGTTCTCACAAAGACTTCAAGTTTGATTTTCCTTAACTAATTAACTCAAACTGAATTAATTAATTAATTTACAAACTGCTGTTAATATCAAATTCGAATTTTACTTCCTATTTCTAGTCCAGGGACTAACTAAAATAGGAATCCACACTGAACTGCTAAAATAGAACTTCTATTTTTATCACTTCCATTTTTCATTTCCTGTTGCCCAATCCAATACTGATGCCCAAAATGCTATTTTTAGCACTTCTATTTTTAGCAATTTCTTGTTGCCAATTTTCAACATAGCAATGACTATGCGCGAAAAAATCGTAGACACATTATTTGATCTGAAAGGCATTACAATGTACTGGAAACATCCCCACTTAGTCGCGAAGGTCATCTTGCTTCTACCCTTAGGCGCGATTTTGAACTGATGGTACCCAGAGAACCCATCAGTGAAGGAGTATGCTTCATGGCCACCTACATTATCCAATACGTGATTAGTGAACAGAGTCAGGAAAGGATCATGTACACAAGCGTCATTCAACTTCCTGAGATATACACATATCCTTACTTTATCCTTCTGCTTCTTTTTATGTACCACCATTGGGCTTACCCAATCAGATTCTTCTACGAGCTCAATGATTCCTACCATGAGCATCTTGTCTAACTCTAAGCGGACCCTCTCCTTATACTTCATATTGAGATGGTAAGGTATTTGATTAACCAGCTTAACGTTAGGTTTTAACGTGATCTTCATAACGACCAGGTCTCCTATTATCCCCTTTAGCTCTGTAAACTTGGTAGGGAACAAATCTTGGTATTCACGGAGCAATTCGGTGACCTTATGTACTTTCACGTCATCCTAGTAATCTCCAATCTTCGCAAATTTAGGCTCTGCCTTTGTACCAATATTTACCCGTTTCATTTTCAATGGCACAGTTATATTAGGATTCTCAACCTGTGGTCCCTCGACCTTGCGGTGACCCTCAGTTTTAGGGATATCAGTATTTCGTGGATCCTCGTTTTCTTCTTCAACAGTCACATTATAACATTCTAGTGGGTGGCTCAGCTGAGTAGTCTAATCGGGTTGAATCAAATCCAAAGGATCCTACAGTATCCTAAACATTGCTGCTTTAACTTCTTGTAGCACTTCGTCAATATAGTCAAACTCGTCTTCGAAGTTGAACATCATTATGAATTCTTCGCACAGAATATCCCATTCACATGTACCATGGCTTAGCTCTGTTTCCAAGTTCCAGGTCATCGGGATGACATCCAAGGTGTGACAGAACAAGTGCACCCATTCAGGTTGGGGCTTCACTCCATAAGCGTTAGCCCATTTTTCCAAGTGTGCACACGGATCATCCTTCCTATCATATTTGTTTATCGCTCGTACCTTCGGCTTCCGAAATCATGTTCACATCATCCTCCTACACTTGTGCTAATCGTCAAAGCTACCCTTGTATGTACCCCAAGATATCGCAAGCGTAGCATGCAACGCCTAGTCCAAAGCTTGGAAGCGCCACTCCTCTGGTTCTTCCCTTTCAAATGCATCCAAAAATATATCTACATCATTCAAGCCATCGTAAATGGGTAGATTTCTTACCTCTAATGATACAAAGTGTAGTGACCAGGTCATCATGTTACAACTCAGCGTGGTCACTTCATGTAGCCGATTCTACCAACGCTCTAATTATTCATCAGAATCAGAGGTGCAAGAACTCTCATGATCCCATGTAATTCATTCATCCACTGTTAGATTCACCCAATATTGATCTTGCACTATTATTCTGTATATGTAGGCCAAATCCTCATTGCTCTCATAATCGCGTACTGGTTCATTATAGTGAGATCCTTCAGCAAGATCTAGGGGTATTATTACGTGAAGCGATTTCTTTTCAAATATCATCTCTCTTCTTTAGGTTGATTACCCCGTTCATGTCCGTAGCCCAATCAATGCCAAGGAGTGTAGGGTAGGGGTTGATGTAATCCACAATTTCTATTACTTAAAAGTAAACCAATGCACTTGCGCCTTTAATGTCTAGAGTCATTCCTTGTAGTCATCCCATGGAGATGATCTTCTGCTGTCTTCCCATCCTTAATTGAATTGGAGACCACTATAGCACAGGTCTTCCCATCCGCTCCCAAGTCTACTTTGGTAAAATGTTTGCATATGACCCCAGATCTAGAATAACCTCATCCATTTCATATTCTCCTATCTGCATAGTTAGTCTTATCTCTCGTCCTATCGTTGCTTTATGATTACCAATCTTCAGTACAAGGTGTGGTTCACCTAGTGTGTGTTCGGCGCATCTATTTAGAAGCTCCTGTAACCCCTTCACAACCCTGCTATCACGTAATAGCTTCATGCAGGTTTCTAGAAAGGTCATAAGCATAGAAGGGTCCATTTCCTAATCAAGATTATCCTTGCTCCTTAAGGTAGAGGCCTCAGTGAAGCTCTTCTTTGCTTCCATGAACGTTTCATGTGCGTGCTCCAAATCAAATTCAACCTCCTTCGTCGAAGCTTTGTGAAACCATGCGCTATCTTCGGGTTGTTTCCCCTTATCATCGCCCATTACAATTCCACTTCCGAGCACTATATTCACATTCAGATCCTCTTCGCGAGGCTCAGCCCTCGTCATCTGCAGGTTCTGAGTCGGATAAGGTTGTAGCACCCCTTTGTCACATATCCTTCCTATTAGCATAGGACAGTCCTCTATCTCATGATAAAACTGAGTAAAATATTTACATGAAGGACATGTCAGGTTAGTGCATTCATACGAATAGTGTCTTGGTCCTCCACAATTATGACAGATCAGCTATCCCCGACCTCTGCCAGGTCCTCCTCTGCCTCGGCCTCGTCTGTGCCCCTTAAATCCTGTTGGCACCATCCCAACGCTCTGGTCAAGGGGAAAAGTTTCTTCCTGAACTCTATAGGTGGGTGTTCTATCCATCATCAGTTCATAACTTTGGAATTTGTGCTCATCATGCTGTACCGACCGACAAAATTTGCTAAACACTTGTTGCGGTGTTTGTACAAACTTTTGTAGAAAATGACAATTATCAGTGGTATCTTTCCCTACTACTTGAAATATAGCACACCACAACACAGGTGCCACACTTGGTCCAGCTTAGTCTTCCAACCTCAAAGGCATCGGTCCTCCTCCTGCAACATAGTTCACAAAGATCGGGCAGTGGTCTTTGTCATGCCCCTGATCTTTACATTTCAGTAACCATATCTCTTCGCACGCCTCTAGTCGAGTTGTTCTGTCCTGCTTCAAACTTTTCATTTAAAGGAAAATATTTTGCAACCGTGCATGGATCTTCTGAACCCCTAGATTTGGATCTTGCATCGGTGTTTCATGCAATATTATTGCAATCTCCAAGGCCTCCGCCTGAGTTGTAATATTCTATTGTGACAATGAAAACCTGAGGTGAGGTAGCAGCGAAGCGACGAACCACTCGCGGCGTTGTCCATCTGTTAAATTCATATTGGCTTTGCGGATTTTAAAATTCAACCTTTTATCCAATTCCCAAGGTGTCTCACCTAGTTTCATCGTGATTTCCTTGAACCCCACAATAGACTGTGCCTTGGATTTAGGCCTACTGAACTCTTTATTCAACGTGATCTCGATTTCTGCCAACCCAGCATTTGGGTTATCATTAGAGTACTTGATGTACCAAGTTAGCACGCGATCCTACAAAGCACTAACTAATGTTGCCTTCTTCATGTTATCATCTGTGATGCCCTGAGCTTCCCATACAACTTTCACAACGAACCAAAATTGGTTTGGGTCCTCATTTCCTAAGCCCTTAATCAAAGGCAACTTCACTAAATTTGCCATGTTCAACTGCAGTGGAGGTGGTGGTGGTATGGGCAAAGTCATAGGTGATGATGGTGAAGTTGGAGTTGGTGTAGGTGGAGGTGGCAGTCATGGGAATCCATGTCTTATTCACTGAACTACACTTCGCAGATAAGATTGCGCTACTCCCTCTTCGTCACCCAATGGCGGTGAAATCAATGGGCTATATTCAGGACCCTTTTTTCCTTAGCTTCTCTAATTCTTTCCACTTTGCATAGCTACAAACATCAAGGTAGCTGCATAATCATTTTTTCACATAATAATATCTTAACCCATGTATTTAAAGAATTCAAGTACTTACCTCATGGACCTTTGAAAAAGCACCGCCCCGCCTCACTATAACTAACTAAAGTATCAACCATGAATTCAGTCACAAACCCTCCTATGATGCGACCGAGCCAATGATCAACAACACAGACGATCTTATCCTCAGAAGCTTCCAATCTTTGTACCAACTCTGGGGTCTAGACAATAGGACCATCAAGTCTCCACCTTCCTTAGCTATCCGCTAGCTTCATGATCCACTTGTATAACTCAATGGAAAGGAACAGAAAAAGATTTCATGGATTTCTGTATATAGGTACCTATCTAGCCACTGTTCCTTTGTCAGCCGTGGATTTCTGTTCTCCTGCACTACGAATTGGATCTTCCTATCCAACTAGTATTCAACCCCTTTCTTAGTTGGATTCCTGTGATACGACATCACACATCTCTCATGCAAGTTCTGGTCCTGAAAACAGAACCATTTGTTAGCTTTGTGGGGCCTGATCTAGGTTCAACGTTAGTTAGCCAAACAAATCCCTACACTATTGTCCCTTTTGGCATCATCCCATGGAGTGCGGACCGAAGTCTCACTCGAAGCAGTATGGGGGGATGCTGGAACCAAATTTCTGCACCCTAAGACAGTCGTGATGTCAGTTTATACCCTCTGTTCCTACTTTGACATAGGTCACTAAGCTTTAGGGCTCTAACAGTCTACCCTTTATTCTGCCCTTCAGTACCTCTGTGAAGGTGTATGCTTGACCTTCGCATAGCCTTAATCCGCAATCTAGGTACTTTCACGCTGCTATGACAATGTATTATATAGGTTTTGAAGTTATCTTAAGCGTTTACTTATCTTACTTATCAACCATAGTTAGCACCATGTAAATTGATATCCTTACCTGTGTTTAATTAACCAATGTAGTCACATACATTCGCGCATCACATGAACATTGTAAATTAAACCCAAAACACAATATAACCAGATGCATTAACAACAAATAAATACACAAAATTTGTGAATACTTCTCTTGATTGATATCTTTAAGTTAATATAGACTCTATCCACATGCGCACTCAACTCCAAGGGTTCGCGCACTCAGCTACAGAATTCCATCCTAGGCCTCCACGCACTTGGCTGCAGAGCCTCTACCTACGCTAAGACTCGAGAATGCTTAGACTCCAATGCTTAAATCATTACTTCATTCTTCTCTATTCACTAAAGACTACATAGAGCGAGCTTACTTAGCTCCTTTTTATACAATCCCATAGTCTACGGACCATGGGTGGATCTTTACAACTGACTTTACACTTTAAAAAATAGGGGTGGACAACCCTTTATGACTCTTGACACCTTCGCGATCCGCAACCACAAAATGTGGAGACTTTAAAAATTTATTACAAAATTGTCCCAAAATATGGGCTTTTAGCACCAAAATTATCCTTGGGGGAACCCATTCCCAACACAAACCATCTATCGTGAGACGATAGTCTTCATCCCTATCACATGTACCTATATCTATACCTATTTTTGGGTGCAGTATAGGGTCTATAAATGTACTAACATTTAATTTGTCAATTTGGAGATTTTGTGAACTTTGAGGCGTAACACTGGAAATGCTAGAGAGAGTCCCTGGTAACCTGCGAAACAAATTCTAGGCTATCTTGCAATTAATATCGAAAATAAATGTAATCCTGCACTAGTGCGAGAAACATCAATCCTACACTAGTTCGAGAAACACCAATCCAAACAATTAAAAGCATGTGGGAAAGTAGAAGTAATCAATGCAAAAGGAAATTCTAATCGCAAGTAAATAGAAGGGTAATCAAAACTGGAAATCAAGTGGTGCCGACACAATAAGGAAAAGGCTGTAAATGTTGGAAAAAATTCAAAAGCAATTCAAACTATTCTGCTTGCACTGATTCTACCTGTACTAATTTTGCTTGCACTAATTCTGTGTAGCAATCTGCATGCACTAATTTTGTGTAACAATATGCTTGCACTTAATTATGTGTAAGAACAATCCAGAAGTTAAAGGAAACCATAATATTAATTAAGCATTTATTGATTCAAACATAGTGTAGTTTCCTTATTTACGAATATCGGCTCAGCAAATGTAAAAATCATAGCTTTAGATATAAATTAATAGATCTGGATTAATTTATAGAATTTGAGTTAGAGCTCATAAAGGCATAGCCGATCTTGTGGATTCTAGAAGGACACGATGTTTGTTTAAAATATTTCAGGTGCAAATGTAATTAGTGATGCAACAAATGAAATAGCTTATAAAGGAAAAATTTGCAGCAAATCAAATTAATTGTAGAAATAGAAATTGAAAGCAGAAGGAAACTGTAAAATTCACACAGTAATTAATAATCTAAATGCTATTGAATATAAAAGATGAGAGCAGTGTCGATCTAGTCTGGCGGCCAACTCAGCTAGCTCACACCCTCAATTAACCTAGTTCACACAACAATTAGATTCATTAAGATGCCATGGATGAATAGACAAAGCATGAATTAAAATTGCTTCAATTAATTAAAAAACACATAGTCTTTTACATAATGCAGACATCACTTAATCCCAACAAGTAGGAGAAGAATTCCACACTAAAATCCATATGTTGCTACATTGGAACAACTTTTTCTCCCTTCTGTGTTGTTCCTTCTTGTGCGTGCTTCTCGTCTCTACTTAATTGATTGACTAAAAATTGATTAGCTAGGCTTGGAGCCAGAACTTTTCTTTAATAATCTTTTTACATTCTAAACTTAGCATAAGACAAGCCAATACTTTGCAAACATCATGGGGATTGAATTCCAACTAATTATCATTAATAGAATATCAATACAATCTTTTCCCTACTGAAATAATGGAGATTTACCACTAATTTCCCAAATCTGGGCATTTTCTAGAATTCTGGAAAAGTTGGTATTTTTAACAAAATGCCTCCAAAGATTTATGTGTATCTCCTTAACCATTACGAATTTCGGAAAAGTTTGGAGGAAATCTAGCTTGTTCTATTTTCAACAATAACCTCTCTCAAAATTTTCTGGTTCAGATCCATTGCCTTGGAAATCGTGCTCGAAAATGAATGTTTGAAATCTGAGGTGCTAAGATTATGGAAAAGAAATCCATTTTTAGAAAACTGCTTCAAAGACCATTATGTAACTTTTATACCATTACGAATTTTAGAAATCGGTTTAAGGCTTTGTCAATTTGCTATACTAGGACCAAAGCCCATGTTTTAGAATTTCTTCATTTGCCTTCATATGCATGGAAAATGAGGCAAAATTTGGAAGTTTGGAAACTGCTGCGAATTTGGGCCTGTAGCATTAATTATTCTGTAAATATAAATATGTATGACTTAGGTGTGTCTTGGCTTATGTGGAAGTGTTCAAATGACATTTTTATCATAAACCTCTTTTTGATTGTCCCAGAAATGTGTCAATGTATCAAAACCGCAAATTGGTGGAGACACACTGTAAAACTTACGTTGGTGTAGGCATGCTATAAAACTTGCACTGGTGCAAGCACGCTGTCGGAACTGAATTGGTACAAGACTCTGTTGCACAGTGTAGGTAGGTAAGTGTAGGTTCAAAACATGATCAAATCAACTTTAACCTGCAACATACAAACCTTTATTAAACTTTCATTAATGGTATTTTAATCCCGTTAAAACAAAAGAAGTAACAAATACTTGCAACAATAATCATTTAATCAAATAGTAGCATGAGAGATTTTGAGTGAAAAATGAGACAAAACCGAGGCCAAACATTCCCCCATGCTGACCATCTTGCATGTCCTCGTGCAAGAAAATCCAATACCCTTACTTCTTTGTAAAAACAAAATTAGAAACATGTATAAACATTCATAATGATGTTCCTACAATTCTGCATTATTACATTTCCTATACTTGATAAAGCTTGCTCTTAAAAACAGAATGTCTGCTAGAATCTTTATTTAGTTAAACTGATTTCAAGAAAGCCTAAAACAAAAGCTACCATGGAAAAACTAAATTGCAAGGATGGTGTTATTACTTGAGAAAAATAAACAACTTTCTTCAAAAATAATATCTCGGAGGCATCCGTGATGAAAAGTTTCACTTTAACCTCCTCATTATAAACAGGAGTGACATGATTTAAAGGATCTGATGTTACATGTAGACACAGTAATACCTTCTAATAATGATTATTTTACCATTATCCATGTATAGTTAAAGCTCCTCTTATCTGAGGATAGTGAATTACCTGCACTAAGGGTCCCCCGTCCATAAAAAATCATTCCAAAAAGATAGAACTCTGAGGTATAAAAACCAAAGGATTTTAAAGCCATTCTCAAATAGATTGATAGTGAGTTCACGAAAAGCAAAATCAACAAAGTAAATTATAGTGTAGAGTTAACTTTAATACGACAGGCATGGCCCTGTTGCCAGCAGGTGTCCATAGCCTCGACAGGGATACCTTTTAGCCTAAAGAAATGCTTGTGCCCCATCTATTAGATATAGATCAAAGTTATTTATGAGAATTTACTTTTTATCTTTTTATAAGTTAATTGAAGGACATCGCCCTGGATTGGTAACCAGCTAATGACAATGCTATTCACAAGAACTAACAAGAATGAACAAGATGGCTCGTGATGAGACCTCTTGTATTTCATTTTTTCAACTAAAAGCCATTACCCTGGCTTGGTGACCAGTGTGGTAATGTCATTCCTCGTAGGACCAATGTTCATAGGAGTTCAGATCGTAATGAGACCTCCTATCCATTAATTAATTCATTTATGTTTTTAGAAAAAAGCTCTGATTATGATTAACCTCACATGGATTACTTAATAGGTGGGGAAGCAAATCTACTCCTTTAGAGTGCAGGATGTCGTGAAAAGTTTTTAATTTCTATTATTTACTGGTTGGTCATGCTACCCTAATAACTTATTAAAAAACATCTCAGATAATGACCAAAAATATTCCTTGAGTTTATCATGCTAGGTTTCTTTATGAAAGCTTATTATATTTTTGTAGGCATGGTCCACCATAGGAGGTTTTTCACTGGTTTCTTCGAAGAGGAATTTGAAAATATTTTCTGGATGATAGTTTTCTAGAATAAGAGAAAAGTATTACATGTAACTTATAACAATACATATTGATCCACAATCAAAGTCACTTTAAAAATATGAAGCGTTAAGTGTAAAGTACTTTTGACAAGTTTTACCATGAGAATGCGTAATAATAAAAATTTCAAAAGTTGTGCTTTTATGGAATCACAAGTTCAAGAGTGTTGTTATTCATCTTTATTCATTACCCTACCCTACTTTTAAAGAGACAAATATCACCTTTAAGTGTAGGCATACTTCCAATGAAACCATGTGCGTAACAAAATGCTGATTATACTCACACTTAGTTTTAAAGAATAAAATTCAATACATACCAAAGTGTGAGAAACTGGTTTCTTTAATTGACATGGTACCAAGAGTTTTTTAATGATGAAGAAATAAGATGGGTTGATCATTGCTTGAAATCAAGCTTCAATGGAATCCACATATTTATGATTCTCCAACTGATGAAAGTCTTCCACAATTTGATAGTCATTCTCTTGTAAGCACAAAACATTTGATGAAAGACAAAAGATAAATCCCTCAAGTTCAGGCTCAAGTATTTGATTTTCTGATTCACAAGAAAGGTTGAGAGATATTCTAGGGCTTTGAGTTTCAACAACATTTTCAGAACAAGTTCCAATGAAAGATTGGTCCTTAGGCAGTCTTTGAATTATATATTCCCAGGGTAAATGTTCTACGATAATGGGGGAAGTTTCCAAATTCATTCCCTTTCCCAATATGGAAGGTGTAACATCTTGTTCCATATGGGAATTAGTAGAAAGAATAGGAGGTTCAAACTATTGAGCAAATTGATGGTTTCGATTAGGTTTAGATTGGGATTACGGTTAGGGTATGGATGGGACCATGGACTACGGTTAGGGTATGGATTAAGGTTAAGATAAGGTTGCACATGCAGCTGGGAACATGGAGGAGGAAAACTAATCGTGTATTGGAAAGAAATTGTGATTGTTTTTTTTTGTGTAATTTATGCTACTTCTAATATTATACAAAAATGAGTACAAAAAGGTTTACATCCGCCATGATGAGCTGGCTACATCTGAACAGTATTTCATACTGTGACTGAAATGGAACATGAGAGACTGAAGGACTATGAGACTGTCCACTGACCCCAAACCAGAACTCATGTAAAACTGGACACAAGCTAAAAAATCCCAATCCCTGCCAAGGCGAGGGAAGGGATTACAAACAGTGAAGTACCAACATACATAACGACAGACATACTTCGGTGTGAATTGACCCAAAAAACAGGACTGACTCATCACCACCTTTGCGCACTGTGACCACCGTGCCGACATTTTGAGATTGAAAGAGCGGTCTCCAAAACAACCAAAACAACCAAGCAACAGGCTTAAGCATCCACGGAGGTGGATGGTTGCTCCTCCACCACTGGACATGCATATTGACAAGATGCACTCGAATCTGTATATGGGGCATCGTTCTTTGTAGGCTCGCTTGTTCCCGCCATTGTTCCCGCCACCGCACCCGAGGCTTCCGCAGGCTGCAGTTGCGGAGACTGAATAGGCAAGGGTGGCCATGGCTCCGCTGGGACCTCTGGCATGGCTGCGTGTTCTCATTTTTCGATCCGAACTGAAACATAGTAAATGGCATTGTCGAGGGTGCATGGAAACCAGAAGCGGGTGGAGGGATGAGAACCGAACGGACACGCCACTGCCCTTCCCCGCCCTCTTCCTCGGCCACGTCCCCGTCTAGCTCCAAGGGAGCTAATTTCTTCAGAGAGGGAGTCGAATGAGGCTGAGGAACGTGGCGAGGAAGCTCGGCCTCTTGCACCTCCCCTTGAACCACCCCGCCTGCTGATGAGGCGTTGCCGTTCACGCGGCATCCTGAAACAAAACTGCACACAATGCTGCCCAGAGACCAAGGTTGCCCTTCGTCACAAAGTGCCTTGGACCAGTGCAGAAACTTACAAGGAAGATAATAAACCATTGAAATAACGCTAGTGAGAGGGGCTAGACTTACCACCTTGAGCTGAAGCCGAGGATTTTCCAGAGCACCGAGGGGTGAATTGCTCACAGGGACCCGAATGAACTAAAGCCAAGTATCACCCAGAGCACCAAAGGGTGAATTGCTCACAGGGACCCAAATAAACTGAATCCGAGTATCACCCAAAGCGCCGAAGGGCGAATTTCTCATAGGAACCCAACTAAACTGAAGTCGGGTGTCGCCTAGAGCACCAATGGGCAAATTGCACACAGAGACCAGAACAAACTGAAGCGGATAGACAAGAATGCCCTAGCGTCCCATGGTAAAGACCAAGGCCTTCTGTGCAGAGGGCCGAGGTCTAAATCTTGGCGCGCAACCATGGCTCACTCATCCATGACTAGAGCAAACAACACACAGACCACAAAGACTTAACATCCCAAGAAACAACAATCCAGATGCTAACCATTCCAACGCACTCCAACTGCACACAGTGCACCTGCGGGCTGGGGTATTCGACTGTTATAATGCTTTGGACAGTCGATCTCCCACTCGCATTAATGGCTGCATTAATCCTGGCCGGACAGGGGAGGCTGGTTTGAGAATCATCGGGCCATCTGGCGGATATGGGCGGCCACTTTCCCAGTAATGAGGCCACCCTCGCATTTAAGTGCATATTAAACACCCACAGCCGGGGATTGAAGGTCCTGAGTTGCCAAAGAGAGGCAATCCTGTTGAAGTTGAATGTCCTCTGAGTCATTAAGATTACTTGAGTAGGGATGGCTATTTAGATCAAGTCCTTGGTTGGCTAGACGATCTGCTACCTTGTTGGCGGATCGCTTAACATGCTGAAAGATAATACTGTTGGGGCTCCTGAGCCGTTCCTCCAGTGTTTCTAGCCTACTGAGCAATCTCCAACTAGAAGCAACTTTGGTAGCTGGTGTTCCTGCTTGTATTCGAATTGCTGCATTGGTGAGGATCAGAGAGTCTCCCTCTACTACTAGCGGATAGTACCCCTGTTGATCGGCTACACATATGCCTTTCCATAGGCCTTCTAGTTCTGCAAAAATATTAGTGTCTTTGCCTATCGAGGCAAAGAAAATGTGCTAGATTATACCTCTATCGTTTCTAATTACTCCTCTGTAGCCAGCGGGTCTTGGATTCCCTTTGGCTGCGCCATCGAAATTCAATTTGAATGATGATGAGGCTAGGGGGGTCCAATGCACAGGGGAGACGAGCTTGGGAGATGATCAGGAGGGAGCAGAGGGAGCGCAGGATATGTGAAGATCCCATGATTTCCAGATGAGTTTCTCTTGAGGGGAGGATGGCCAATCTGTTTCTTGCCATGACCGAAGCGTCAGGGTTTCTTGAATGTTTTGCTTGATGAGAATCCAGAGTATGTCAAAAGGGCGATTCCTATTGTTGAAGACTCTATTATTCCTTTCCTTCCAAAGGGTCCAGTAAAGAAACCCTGGGATGAGAGTCCACAGAGAGTTCAGCAGGGGGCTTTGATAAGGAAGCTTGGGCCAGGTTCTCAGCAAATTTGCAATGTCCCCCTGACGGTTTCCTATTCTTTGATTACATCTGTCAATTTGATCCCAGAGTTGAGCCGCAAGGGGGCAAGTCTCCATCAAATGCAGAATGGTTTCCGATTGGACTGAGAAATTTGGACATCTTGAGGGTCCAATAAAGCCCCTTCTTTGCAAATTATCCCAGGTGAGGATGCGCCTTTTGCTTAAGAGCCATAGGAAAGTGGAGACCTTGGGCCACAGTTTGGACTGCCAGATGTTATTCCATAGCTGATCTTTGTCGTTATGGCTTTGCACGTACTGCAAAATATAGGCCTCTTTTGTAGTGAAGATTCCTTTTGTTGAATTTGCCCACCGCAGTTTGTCCTGCTTATTTGACTTCTTGATTTTCCTGTGACTCAGTTCTTTTTCAATGTCTGCGAAGGTCTCTCCTTGCCAATCCGCTTGCCAAGAATTAGTGGGCTTCCATTGTTGGTAATCTTTATTTTCTTGCTGCTGCCAGAACTGGGATATGTTAACAAGATTGTTGCACTGCATATGAGTCTGCCAGAGGGGTTTTTGGAAGATTGAGGCAAGTTTTGGGAGCTGCTGCCAGGAATCCTCCCAAAAACGCGCTCAATTCCCCGAATGAACTTCCCAGAAACTGTACTCCTGTGTGAAGGCACTATGAAGTTTTGCCGCGTTCCAGATCATGGAGCCTGAGATGCTTGGACTGATTCTAATTAGATCCTCCCAGTGACTGCCAGGCGCATATTTGGCTTGCCAGAGCTTTGCCCAAGGAATGTGAGGTTTTACAAGCCAATTCCACCAAACTTTTGCTCCCATGGTATGATTACTGTGCATGGGATCCCTAATGCCTAGTCCGCCGTTGGATTTTTTTTGGCATACTTCTAACCATTTGACTAGGGCCCATTTCCTGTTGAGACCTGTTGATCCCCATAGAAAATTCCATTGAAGGTTACAAATGGCTTTGAGGACCCACTTGGGAGTGGCTAGAATAGAAAAGAGATAAAGAGGCATGGCCTAGAGAACAGTTTTGATCATAACAAGTCGACTGGCTATATTGAGTGATCTTTAGGTCCAGGAGGAGAGTCTGGCTTCCAATTTGTCCAGAAGCATTCACCAAGATGCATGCTTGAGAGCAGAAACCATTAGTGGGGCGCCCAAATATTTGGAGGGAAGCGCAGCAATAGTGAATCCAAGGATGCGAGCGACATTTCTTTGTATGGAGACAGGGGTATTGAAGAAGAAGAGTTGGGATTTGGAAGCATTGATTGAGGTACCCGAGGCTTCAGAGAACAGCTCAAGCAAGGCTTTGAAGGATTTTGCTTCAGAAGATGAAGGATGTCCAAAGAACATTGTGTCGTCAACAAACTGTTGATGGGATAAGGGGGAAAGTCCATGAAGCGCTATGCCTTTGATTTCCTGAGATGAGACAGCATGATGAATGAGACGACTGAGCCCTTCCGCCATCAGAACAAAGATGAAGGGGGAGAGGGGGTCCCCTTGCCGAATGCCCCGCGATGAGCGGAAAGGCTGTGACGGTGAGCCATTGAGAAGAACGGAGAAGCAAGGAGATGAGATGAGGTTCATAATCCAACGAGTCCAGGTGGCATTAAAGCCAAAGGCAAGCAGCGTGTCCTGGATATACTCCCAACTGAGCTTGTCAAAAGCTTTGGAGAGATCAAGCTTCATTATCATGCCTAGTTTTTTAAGGATTTTTAATGAGTGAATTACCTCATTTGATAGGATAATACTGTCCATGATCTGGCGCCCTTCGACATATCCAGTCTGTTCCGGAAGGACTAGAAGAGGTAGGAGAGGTTTGAGCCTATTTGCCACCACTTTGGAAATAAGTTTGTAGATAACATTATAGAGGGCAATGGGCCGGAATTTGTCAGGCGTATTTGCTTCCTCCCCTTTAGGAACCAGAGCAATGAATGTGGAGTTGAGGGAGGGAAGGAGCCAGTGCATGGAGCGAGATTCTTCCACCAATTCCCAAACCTCGGTACTTATTAGTTCCCAGAAGTCATGAAAAGAATTAGAAGTAAAACCATCAGGTCCAGGAGCCTTACCATCTTTTAGCTGCGCCATTGCTTCCTCCACCTCTTGCTTGGAAACCGGTTGTAGTAAATTTTTGTTGTGTTCTTCCGTGATGAGCTTGGGGATGTTCCGCGTGACCTCTCGGATAGCTGTTGTTCTGCTCCGAGTTTGTTCTTTGAGCGCTTCCTGAAAGTGATCCCTGAGTTCTTTTTCCATATCTTCATGCTTTTCTGATTTCTCCCCTTGACTGTTATTAATGAAAGCAATATTTTTATGTATTTGCCATTGAATAGTAGAACGACGGAAGAATTTGGTATTTTTTTCCCCTTCCTTAAGCCATCTTATTCTGGATTTTTGGCGCCAGTGGATTTCCTCTTGTAATCTTCGGGCTTCTAATGTTGTCCAGAGGGATTGCTCCTTGTTTGCCAATTCTTCTATTCTGCCCTCTAGGATGATGGCTTGCTGAAGAGTGCCCATTTCCTGCTCTAATTTTTGCCTGGAGTCCGTGATGTTCCCGAAGTGGGTTTTGTTCCAGACCTTCAACACTTGTTTGAGGTGTCTGAGTTTCTGTTGAAATTTGAACATCTTCGCACCTTCTGGGGGGGAGAAGGACTTCCATGCCTCTTGGACCACCTCTTTGAAATTGGGATGACTGGACCAGAAGGATTCGTATCGGAAGGGCCAATTGCAGTGTTTTCCATGTCTTGTCCATTGCAGGATTATGGGGCAATGATCTGAGCCCCCCTGAGGTAATATGGAGGCGTGAAAGTCTCCGCCCAAATGAATAGCGTTATCTGAGATGAGAAAGCGGTCAAGCCGAGAGGCAATGTTATGTACACCCCTGCGCTTGTTTTTCCATGTGTAAGTTCCATTGGAAGTTTGGATATCTATGAGCTGATTACTTCGAATGAAGTCTTTGAATCCTGTGTTGTCATCTTCCAGCTTTATGTGCCCTCCTTTTTTTTCCTCTAGATGAGTGATTATATTAAAATCGCCCCCACTTATCCAAAGGGGGAATTGTCTGGAAGAGTTCAAGTCTGTTAACGTGTCCAGCACTTCTGGTTTGTGATGCTGATCCTGCGGGAAGTACGTATTGGTGAGATGCCCATGTATATCCGTTCCAATGAGATGAAACATGGCTTGAACGAAATGGTGAGTGGCGTGGAAATCTTGAAGCAAAAGAATCTGCGGGTTCCATACTATGGAAAGCCCACCCGAAGCTCCTACTGCATCCACGGAAACTGATCGACTGCCGCTCTAGGCTTTGTTGAGGATCTTTTTGAGAGCAGTATTAGTGCTTTTTGTTTCTTGTAGAAAGACCACTACTGGTTTTTCTAACTGTATCATGTTTTTTAACATTCTGTGTTTTGAGGGGTTGTTGAGCCCACGCATGTTCCAGGAGATGAGCTTCATGAGGAACTATGGGGGTGGGGCTTGTAAAACTTCGTAAGCTTCGGGAATCTCCCTGATTCCATTAGTATTTCTCCTAGAATGATGGTTCTCTGCAGATCAGTTTTGCACCCTCTCTTCTTTGTTTCTTTTAGGATTTTCTTGTCATCCCATGGACTACCGGCCTGTATTCCAAGGCATTTGTTGTGTTGAGCTTTGATTAGTACTCCTTCTAATATGTTTATTTCCCAAGGGGGAATTGAATTATATTCTTTTTGCTTACAGGCATCTTCAAGTTTGAGTATATCCAACCCATCCAGACTTACATTCCCGTGATCTTCCTCCATGTTAATGGGGATGCTCTGAAGATCTTTTGTGACCCCCTCTTGCAAACTGAGAGCTAGAGCGGTGTTGAGATCCATGGATGAGGGTTGCATGTCAGTGTCTGTAGCCGGCATTTTTGAATTCGAGACAAGAGGAGAACTGAAGGGTGCTGAAGTGGAAGGATCCAAGGGATTTTTGAGAACCTGAGAGGACGATGGTTGAAGCGGAGTGGCTTGAGAGTCATTCGGCATAGAGTCAGAGGGTTCTTGAGGGGTAAGGATATGGAATCTATTCTGGGAGTCGGCCTTCTTGGGGCTAGAGGGAGCGACAACATGTTTCTTGGTATGTCTGCGGCAATTGGGCACTTTAATAAAACCCTCAGAATCTTTATTAACCTCGCTGGCAGTAGATTTGAGCTGGGTGGTTAGAGGACAATCCCTAAACAGATGGCCATGTTCATGGCATTTACGGTAGCGGAACGGGATATGTTCATAATCTAGAGGTTGAATCCATTCAAAGTCGTCGTGATAAAGACTTACCAAGTCTGCGAGGGTCTTCTTTAGATGCATCTGGACGCAGATCCTGGCATATGAGGTGAATCTTCTATTTTTGGTTTCCTCTGCAACTTTTATGAAGGTACCAATGCGATCTCCGATGTCCTTCAGAGTTTCTTCTCTCCAGTACTCCGAAGGAAGGGAGTACATGCGTATCCAGACTGGAGCATGACTGAGATCTTCTGTGTCTGGATTGAACCTGGGTTTCCAGTCTCGCAAGAAGAGACCAGCTGAGTTGAAGAAGTAGGGGCCGCCTTCAAATACTCTGGTTTTATCCTCCAGGCAGTTGAATATGGCAGTAAAGAAGCCTTTAGGGCCCAGTAGCAACGAAACTTGTCCTTTGGGCTTCCATTTGGAGGCGATCCATCCGTGCAAGGATTTTTCCATTGGCCAGAAGCCAAGAAATTTTCCAATGAGTGCATGGTCTTTCATGTATTGTATCTCACCATTGATTCTGTGGCTCGGTAGCTCAACTTTGATTCTTTCTGTCGCTTTTGGGATGCATGTCGCCGAAGTCACCTTTGGTTGTGACGCCTTTGGAGCATTAGCCTCTTCTCCGTCCGTGACTGTGTGCTGTTCTGATATGTCAGGCTGTTCAGAGCTTTGACCTTGATCTGTAGATGGACCAAGAGGAAACGGGGGGGTCACGGGAGCGCCGCCGTTCATTGATCGATCATTTGAAGGAGGGGGGACTTGAGATCCCGCCCCTCCCATGAGGGAGGACATGACGTAATGCACAGTAGAGACCCGGATTCGTTACTGCTATCGTTTCTGAGATGTATGACGCGCTGGGAGTAGCTGGTGGCGCAGGGGCGCAGGCCTGAGCATTGGCTGCAGGTTGCAGAGCTCAGAGCCTAGGTTTTAATCTTCCAGGCTCCCTAGAATGTTAGTTTTGAACTCATCAAGCATATTGCCAATCTCTGCCCTACTTACTAATCCAGTTGCAGATTTGTTTTCTCTAATAAGAAATTGTGATTGTTGTTGGTGCTCATATGATTGAATTTGCATGGAATATTTCCCTAGAGAAAAAGATCCAAATAATTATTTAGGCCATGGAGATATTTGGCTTGAGGATGAGGGCCAAGGAGAGGGCCATTGTAGCCATAAGGTGGGGTATTGAATCAAAGGAGGATTATAAGTCTTCCATGGAACTGTGGGATTGTAGATGTGTTGAGGAACCTGCTGAGGACAATAAATATTACTCCAAGTATTAAATGATGATGTGTTTGGAGTTATACCTGATGGTCTATTTATTTCCTTACTTGATTCCTTAAATACCTATTGAAACCCTGACAGTGATGGGAAATAATTTGTTGAGTGATCCTCCTTGCACTGCTTCCATTCTTCCTACAAATCATCCAATTGTAAATTTAGAAGAGATTTTTTAGCTCCTATTTTTGTAGTAGATTCCAAAACTTGAGAAGAAAGTTCTCTAGAATTCTTGCCGGTCTTGGAGATTCCTCTTGAATAACTAATGCATAATTTACAAACATCATCATATGGTAAGCAAGAAATATCATGTTCTCCCATTAGATTTAAATGTTCTAAAAATTCATCTTTGATTTCTTTAAGTAGGAGTGTTTTCAAGGTCTCTTTTACCAAATTCTTATGTTTTGATTTTTGGAGGTTGTATCTAAATCGCTCCACATAATCCTCCAAGCTTTCATTTCCCCCTTGTGTTATTCCAAAAATATCTTCACTAGCCTAACAATAGTTTTGATATTTCTCGAAGAATACATTCTTCATGTCTTCCCATGTTTGAATGCAGTTCCCACCAAGGCTCATGAACCATTAGAGAGCTGCTCCTTTAACAATGAGAGGAAACACTTGGAACCTTTGAGAATTAGTACAATAACCATATCCTCTACAAAGTATTTCAAACTAAAATAAGAATGTATCTGGGTCATCATTTTCCAAACCATGAAATTTTGGTAGCGTAGATGGGGAAATATTATGCATTTTAGCCACTCCTAGATCTTTGATAGGAAATTCAAAAGTAACAATGTTTTCCATTTCTTACCAAACTGAAAGAGGTTCTCCATGTACTACTTCGAGACGACTCCTTTGAATGTTTCTTCCAACTAATCAGTAAAATAGGTGCATTGAATTATTGATGTTAGCCTCAAACTCTTCATTGAAAAATGCCTCAAAATACCATTTTTCTATCTTCAACGAGACCACTGGTATATTTGTTAGCACATGAATAGTGTGTGTGTGTGTATGTATATATATATATATATACACTATTCATGTGCTAACAAATGTACCTAGGGTGGGTGGGGGGTTCTTACAACATTAAATAAATGAGAAACCTTAAAGCCAAAATGCAAGAAATAAATAAATTCAAAGAACATAAAATTGCAAGAGAAACTAGGTGAAGGAATAGAAACCAAATGCAACACGTCACCAAGTTCAATCCCTTAAGCGCCTCCCCAACAATGGTGCCAAAATGTTGGGTGTAGTATAGGGTCTATAAATGTACCAACATTTAATTTGTCAATCCGAAGAGTTCGTGAACTTTGAGGCACAACACTAGAAATGCCAGAGAGAGTCCTTGATAACTTGCAAAACAAATTCTAGTCTATCTTGCAATTAATATCGAAAATAAATGTAATCCTGCACTAGTGCAAGAAACATCAATCCTGCACTAGTTCGAGAAACACCAATCCAAACAATTAAAAGCATGCAGGAAGTATAAGTAATCAATGCAAAAGGAAATTATAATCGCAAGTAAATAGAAGGGAAATTAGAACTGGAGATCAAGCGGTTTCGACACAATAATGAAAAGGCTGTAAATGCTGGAATAAATTCAAAAGCAATTCAAACTATTCTGCTTGCACTAATTTTTCCCATACTAATTCTGCTTGCACTAATTCTATGTAGCAATCTACATGCACTAGTTATGTGTAACAATCTGCTTGCACTTAATTATGTGTAAGAACAATCAAGAAGTTAAAGGAAACCATAATATTAATTAAGCATTTATTGATTCAAACATAGTGTAGTTTCCTTATTTATGAATATCGGCTTAGAAAATATAAAAATCACATCTATAGATATAAATTAATAGATTTGGATTAATTTACAGAATTGGAGTTAGAGCTCATAAAGGCAGAGCTGATCTTGTGGATTCTGGAAGGACACGATATTTGTTTAAAATATTTTAGGTGCAAATGTAATTAGTGATGCAGCAAATGAAATAGCTTATAAAGGAACAATTTTCATCAAATCAAATTAATTGTAGAACTAGAAATTGAAATAAAAAAGAAACAATAAAATTCACACAGTAAGTAATAATCTAAATGCTATTGAATCTAAAAGATGAGAGCAATGTCGAGCTGGTTTGGTGGCCAACCTAGCCAGCTCACACCCTCGATTAACCTGGTTCAGGAAACAATTAGATTCATTAATATGCAATGGATGAATAGACAAAGCTTGAATTAAATTTGCTTCAGTTAATTAAAAAGCACACAGTCTTTTACATAATGCAGACATCGCTTAATCCTAGCAAGTAGGAGAAGCATTCCACACTAAAATCCACGTGCTGCTACATTGGAACAAATCCTCCTCCATTTTACATTGTTCGTTCCTGTGCATGTTTCTTGCCTCTGCTTAATTGATTGACTAAAAATTGATTAGCTAGGCTTGGAGCCATAACTCTTCTTTAATAATATTTATACATTCCAAACTCAGCATAAAACAAGCCAACCCTTTGAAAACATCATGGGGATTGAATCCCAACTAATTATCATTAATAGAATATTAGTACAACCATTTTCCTATTGAAATAATGGAGATTTACCACGAATTTCCGAAATCTGGGCATTTTCTAGAATTCTGGAAAAGTTGGTATTTTTAACAAAATGCCTCCAACGATTTCTGTGTATCTCCTTAACCATTAAGAATTTTGGAAAATGGTTTGGAGGAAATATAGATTGTTATATTTTCAACAATAACCTCTCCTGGAATTTTCTGGTTCAGATCCATTGCCTCAGAAATCGTGCTTGAAAATGACTGTTTGAAATCTGAGATGCTAAGATTCTGGAAAAATAATCTATTTTTAGAACACTGCCTCAAAGACCATTATGTAACTTTTATACCATTACGAATTTTTGAAATCGTTTTGGGGTTTTTTCAATTTACTATACTATGACCAAAACCCATGTTCTAAAGTTTTTTCATTCACCTTCACGTGGACGAAAAATGAGGCAGAAGTTGGAAGTTTGCAAACTGCTGCGAATTTGGGCCTGTACCATTAATTATTATGTAAATATAAATCTCTATGACCTGGGTGTGTCTTGGGTTATCTAGAAGTGTTCAAATGACATTTTTATCATAAACCTCTTTCAAATTCTCCTAGAAATGTGTCAATGTATCAAAGCCCCAAATTGGTGGAGGCACATTGTAAAACTTGCACTGGCGCAGGCATGCTATGAAACTTGCACTGGTGCAGACATGCTGTTAGAATTGAATTGGTACAGGAATCTGTTGCACAATGTAGGTAGGTAGTGTAGGTTCAAAAGATGATAAAATCAACTTTAACCTGCAACATACAAACCTTTATTAAGCTTTTATTAATGGTATTTTAATCCTATTAAAACAAAAGAAGTAACAAATACTTGCAACAAGAATTATTTAATAAAATAGTAGCATGAGAGATTTTGAGTGAAAAATGAGACAAAACTGGGGCCCAACACCTATACCTGTACCTATACCTGTACCTATACTCTGCTGTAACTTATGCATAATCTCGATATACTTGTCATCCTGTTGTCTTACCTGCAAGATCCTATCCTATAAATATGTCTCATAAGAGCTGATAACTGTTATATGATTCACTTGTACCCTTCTTATAGGAGTCTCTGCAACTCGGTTCTCCTTTCCCTTAATGTATCTAATATTGATGCCAAACTCACTGAGGGTATCCAACCATATAGCTCCCTGACATTTAGATTTGGCTATTGAAACAAGTATCTCAATCCACTATGATCACTCATCAATAAAAATATCATACCAAGAAGATAATGCATCCACACATTTAAGGTGTGAATAATAGCTACCAACTCAAGATCATGAGTCATGTAGTTTTGCTTGTGCTCATTCATCTTCCTGGACTCATAGCGCACCACCTGTCCCTCCTACATAAGGACTCCACCAAGTCCTCTTCTACATGCATCTGTACACACTAAAAACTCGTTATCTATATCTACAATCTTAAGTACTAGAGCATTGGTCAACAATTGCTTCAAATGCTCAAAACTAGCTGCACATTCTTTTGTCCATTCAAATGTTTTACCATTCCTCTACAAGGATGTCATAGGGTATGAAATGTGTGAACATTTCTTGATGAACCTCCTATAGTAACCTGCCAATCCCATAAATGATCTTGCCTCATACACATTTTTAGTAGCCACCCACTCCATGATGGCCGTTATCTTTTCTGGATCTACTGCTATGCTTTCTTCGAAACAACATGCCCTAATAATGCACCTCTATGCGAAATAAGCCACACTTGTTAAGCGTGGCATAAAACTAATGCTCTGTTAGCAATCTCAATAATGTTGCTCAATGATCGACACGATATTCTTCATTCTTGGAGTATATCAAGGTTTCATCAATGAATACAATAACAAACTTGTCCAAATAAGGACGCAACACTCTATTCATCAAACACACAAATGTAGCTAGGGCATTAGTTAAACCAAATAGAACTACAACAAAGTCATATTTCCCATACCTAGTCCTAAAGGAAGTCTTATAGATATCCTCTTCCTTGATGTGAACCTAATGGTACCATGATATCAAGTTGATCTAATATAAAAATACTGCTCTCTTCAACTGATTAAACAAATAATCAATCCTCGACAATGGGTACATGTTCTTGATCGTTACCTTGTTCAACTTCCTGTAATGAATGCATAATATGGGAGTACCATATTTCTTCTTTACGAACAACACTGGTGCACTGCAAGATGATAAACTTGGACTAATGTATCCCTTATCAAGCATCTCCTTTAAATGCAATTTCAACTCTACTAGTTTTGGGGTACTCATCCTATAAGGTGCGTTCGATGTTGGTGCTACCCCTGGCACTAGCTTAATAGAGAAATCTACTTCCCTGTGAGCAGGTAACTCTAGAATACCTTATGGAAACACAAGTTGATATTTCTACAATACAAAGTACCTCTTGAATATTGATACATCCTCAACATCTTTTGATCCAAGGGATCAATTTAGTGCTCAAAATTCAAAATTTTCAAAAATGCTTGAAACCTATACCAATGTGTAGATCTCGACGATCTAAATCTCACACAACTCGTTTCACTCAAAATTGATATCATATGCTCTTGATATCATGCTATGATTGAATTCTCAATCAGGATTTTTTTTTCAAAATTGATAGGGTGACTGTACATTTTGGGCTAGTGGTTGGCTGCCACATGGCCACTCCTGACTGGTAAAAAAATTTCAAGTTTGATTGGTTCATAACTTTTTTAATGTTTATGGTTCAAATTTATTTATTAATATTTTGGGTTGTTGGCTGTGTTTGGAGGACCAGTGGTGGGAGGCCACATGGGCCAATATGAGGCATCCAGATGGACTCCAAGGTTTAGTCCTAAATTTTGGGTGAGCGCTGAAGCACCCCATAGGAATCGAACCATTGGTCTCTACCAAGAAACTACGTGCCTACAAGAATGCACCAAACGTTGTTACTTAATAATCAAAGGCTTCAAGTTTGATTTCACATGGAGCACATTTCACATTTTGGGTTAGCTTCGGGGCTAAGCCCCAGTCATGGTCATGCTACCCACGAGGATCATGGGGCCAGACCATGGGCCAAGGCTTAGTGCAAGCCCCATGGTCATGACCCTCCAATCAACGTATTGCAGTGGAACCATGACCGAGTTTTGAATAAGGGCCAACCCTAAGGGGCTAGCCCCCAGATCACATGACCCTGAATGGAACTGGGAGTGCGGAGGAGTTAAGGGGGTAAACCCTAGGCTAGATGGCCATTATGTGACCACACCACCAACAAAACAATGAGCACATGGGAAAATTGGTATTGTTATCACTCCAAGAAACTCTCCTAGGTTGTAGCTCAGAGATGCCTGGTAACATATAATCTTCAATATTGTTCTCTAAACTATTGGAATAAATGATGGTTTGGATCAAGTTAGATAACCATTTCAGCTCTGTTTTCACTCAAGGCATGCATGAACACTATCACCAATACAAGGCTTTAGACCACTAATGGTTAATAAGTTATAAATTCAATGGATAGATGGAGAATGCTGACTATACTAGCCCTTTTTGTTTTCTTCGAACATTTTTTTAATTACCCTTACTAGACTCTTGTTAGATGATTCTGTCAGGCCAAATCCTTGAGGATAATATGAGGTAGAATGCACCACTTGAATTCCCATGGATTCAGCCATGTCCACCAATTCTTTTGCCTTGAAAGCTGTTGCATTATTAGTGACTAGTTTGGTTGGACAACGAAATCTAGTGAAAATATTCTCATTCAAGAACTTTATGGCAAATTGATGATTGGCATTCTTAGTGGGTATAGCCTCAATCCACTTGGTGAAATAATCAATGGCTACTAAGATCCATTTATGTTGGCCACTGGAATGTGGGTTGATCTCACATATAAAGTGCAAGCCCCACTGCTGGAAGGGACCATTGACATGTATTGGCTTCAAGGGCAGAGGTTTAGCTGTTGTCTTCCTGCAAACCTCTAACACTTGTCACAAGCTTTTACAAAAGAGAACACATCAGAGAACAGAGTAGGCCAATAATATCCAGCCCTCAAGATTTTGTGAGTTGTGGTTATCCAATAATGATGCCCTCCACAGATGCTAGAATGGAATTGGTGCATGACCTATGCAGATTGTTCTTTATCTAAACACCTCAAGAAGATTCCTGATGGGTCTTTCCAATAAAGAAGATTTTTATTAATGTAGAATTTGGTTAATCTGAGTTTAATGGCATGAGCTTGACTTGAGCTAAGCCCTGGAGGGACTTCTAGCTTTTGCAAAATATGGACTATGATGTAATACCATTCACATGTGGCTAGATTTTTAGTTAAAGACTGATTTTTCTTTTACTCTTTTGCTACTCCCTTTGCCTGCTCATAATTTGAATTTAGACCCATGGAATTTATATCTAACAAGCTGCAATTTTCTTCAGCCATAAGTTTAGCGAGGCCCTGGCCTTTGACAAGCTTAGTGGGCTTCACCTCTATGTTAAACTCTATGAATTTTGCAATCCATCTAGCTCTCTTCGCATCAATATCTGGCTAAGTTAAGACATCCTTTACTGAGGTTGAAGGTACATATGCAACTACTTTGGAATGAAAAATATAAACTTTGAATTCCTTTAAAGACTTTATGAAAGGATAATATTGTTTTTCAATAAGGTCGTACCTTAGTTCAACATCCCTTAAAGTTTTGCTGAAAAAGGCCATGGGGTGCTTGATGCCTTCATCATTTTTCTACAACAGAACTGCTGCAAGTGTATCATAAGAGGAAAAGGAGAAGATTCAAAACTCCTTAGTCTAATCTAGGCCGATTAGAGTGGGAGCTTCCATGATAGCTTCCTTGATGGCTTCAAAAGAGCTTTTTATTTCTGCTCCTTTCTTCAACATGGAAGTGATGTGATTTACAAGCTCTACTGTTAGGATATTCCGACACATAGGAATAGTTAAGTATAACTTGGTATAGTATAGAGTTAGGTAAAGTGTGTTTCTTTACTATGTACATTTGTAACTTACAATCTGACGGTCACGATCTGTAGTGATGCGACGGTTCATTCTCTCCTCGGTATTACCGACACTTGATCTGTGGCTTGACACCCGATTGGTCCATGAATTCTATTTAAAGCGCATGGAGGGTCATTTGTAGGTCAACGGTTCACGAGAGAATATTATGTAAATTTTCATTCTTTTATTAATAAATTGCCTGAAGTGGCCGCATTGGGTCAGGCCGTGGACTGTTTCCCTCTTTGAGGGTTTTAACCACGTCAAAATATTGGTGTATTGATCTGTGATCTATTTGTGAGTGGTGTCCTTTGGTGTTCTGTCTGAGGAACTTACCCTGTAAATTCCTACATGGTATCAGAGCTATTTGAGGGCCACGTCCGTTGGTGATCCAAATCTGAAGCCGGTTGAACTGCATCTGACTGCCATCTCCTAGATCTGCTGTTTCTAACTACTTTCGGGCCAAGAGGACTGCTCTATTGTGTTGTGAGCATCTTTTCCAGTGAAGAACCCCTTTCGTTTCACGTGAAAAGGTTTCCGGTAGCCCTAGTTGCGTCATTTTTTAGATCTAGAGGTATACAGTGTTTATTTGCAGTTTACTATTATTTTCTCTCTGTTTATTTCGGTTTCGGTTTATTTAGCTCATTTTATTACCAGATCTATACATTTCATTTCTGCGTATTCTCTTTTCCCTGCGACTCTGTGCGATCTAGGCAAATCAAAAACAGAAAGGAAGGATTTTTCTCATGCGTATGCTCTTTTCCCTGCACCTTAGTGTGATCTCGGAAAATCAGAAACATTGAGGAAAATATTTAGTTTCTGGGTAAAGCGAACTTGTTTTTTTTGCATGTCCGTGTTGGGTTTTGTGTTTTTGTTTTGTAGGGAGAAAAAGATCTTTCTCAAGAAAGCACGCAACCCAAAGCATCCGTGACCAAAAGAAAACAAAGCCCCCCCCTCCCTCTCTCTCTCTCTCTCTCTCAAACTTTTTGTATAGCTCACTTGGTTCAAAGCTAATTTATGAGAGTAGAGGTCTTGGGTTCAAATCTCCTTTTTTGTTAAAAAGGGAGCGCTTTTTTTTCATTTCCGCACATTCCCGCACTTTGTCGGCGCCTTCATCAATTGTTTTAAAAAAGCCATAACTTCTTCATCCGGAAGTCGTTTTCAGAGCTGTTTTTTTTTAACCAGCCTAATTTTTCGAGCTCTTTCCATTGGAACACTTAGTTTCAGCATATATAGCTTTAGTTTTTGTTAAAATGGAAAGTCCATGCCAAGTTATTCTTGACAACACCAACTACTTCCAATGGTGGTCCTACATTGTGGATTTACTTAGAAGTAAAGGTCTTTACCGAATAGCCTCAGGCAAAGAAACCAAGCCAAAAGATGAAGAGAAAGCATCCAAATGGGAAAATAGGCAAGATCAAGCACATGGGTTGATAGGGATGTCTATCTCTCCTGATCTTAGATTCCATATTGCAGAACTTGATGCTCCTGATGAAGCAATGAAGCAGA